>PVIR01010879.1:0-48662 GCA_004026965.1 Petromus typicus | reverse complement strand
CAGGCTGGCCCTGAGCTCAGCCTCCAACTCACATCACAGCAATCCTCCTGCCTCTGCCTCCCGAGTGCTGGGATTACAGGCGTGAGCCACCACGCCCGGCACTGTGGTATGTGGTACTGGTTGCTGCTGGGCGTGAGTCTCCACGCCCAGTATGGTATGTGGTTACCGGGGAATCGAACCTGGGCCCTTGCGCTTGCAAGACAGGCGCCGGAACCACTGAGCTAACTCCCCAGCCCAAGAAGGATGTTTTTTGTTGGTGAGAGAGACTTGTTTTCCTTTAGTCTTTTGATGCTTATTAAATGTGATAGGAATGGTTAAAAGGGATACTCTCCTCATGGGAGTAGTCCTAGAAAATTTCAGTTTGCTACATGAACTTAAGGATATTACATATGATTTTTTGATACATATTCTATTTTCATCATAATCTTGAAATGAACTTGGAGTTCAGTAATTTCCATTTTGTTGTGATTTCAGTAGAGTATGAAAAATCTCAAAAGCTATATGCCTTTTGATAATAAAGGAAAGGCAATAGAGTAGGCCCTTAGGAATTAAAGCATTTATTAAGCCAGGCGGTAGAGAGTAGTGTTTCTCAAACTTTAGCTCAGGGCATCTTAAAACAGATTACTGGAATCCTCCTTCGGTTTGTGATCTAACAAGTTCCCTGGTGATAGTGATGCTGCTGGCCCAAAGGCTAAACTTGAAGAACCAGTAATGTAGGTTAGATTAAAAAAATTTTGCAAAGTGCCTAGTGAGTCACTTTATGTTGAAAGAACCGAAGGAAATATATATCTTATATTTATGGTAATGGTTCTCAATGCACAATTACCCTGGGTCCACGACCTAGACAATGTAGTCAAATAGTTAAAATCAGGGACCGGTTTTAGAGAAACAGTGTAGAGACCAAAGAGTCAAAGAATTCTTCAGGGAGCTCCTAGGCTATCAAAAGACACAAGTGAAGAACCAGATAAATGGAATACATTGAATACAATGTGATGCTAATAAGGCGATATTTCCGGTGAACACTTTCGGTATAGACTATTTATAAAGACAGCATGAAAACAATAGCCAATGGCTAGAGTGTTTTCTTTGTATCATGACACAGATCCTCTGTACTGTTAAATGCTTTTTTTTTATATGGATAAACACACTTAATTCCCAGAGAAATCCTTAGGTAGGTCGAACTACCATCATTTTACAGATAAAAAGACTGAGGCTCAAATTGATTAAATACTTTGTACAAGGTCACATTGTAAGAAAGATATTTAGAATTCAAATTTAGTCCTGTGCTTCCAGTCACACAATACACTCTCAGAGAAAGAGTGTAGTGAATTCTCTAAGGTTGAGAGAAAAAGAAAAAGACTGGTGTGGAAGGCTTTTGCTAGATGATATCCTAAGTAGATGTTAATGAAAACTAGCAAACAGGAAATGAAATGTTTGTGATAGACCACAGGGAGGGACATTCCAGATACAGGTGGTAAAGCCCGGGCCAGGGCTCTGTTTGGGGTTAGCAAATGGAATGGGGAGGGAGGAGATCACAGAGAAGCAAACATTTAAAATTTCAATGTCTAGGACAGGTGGGCAAGAAAAGTAATTCCCAAGTACCAAAGAGATAGTACCTCAGCACCTGGGGTAAAGTCATGGGCTGCTGAGGTAGAAGGCAGGAACAGCCCTGAGCAGTCACCTACATCCTCTCTGGACTCTCATAGCTGGAGCTCATTTGCATCTCTGTCACTCACAGGCCATAGCCAATTTCTCTAGATCTTTCAGTGTGAATTTCTTCATCTGTGATCAGGTACTGGTTATAGGACCTTATTCAGCAATGTTGTGAGGGCAACATATATAAAATCTCTTCAGTATCAGGGCTGTATTAACAGCTTATTTGTAGTTATAATTTTTTTACAAAATACAGTAGTCATTCCTTATTGTGTGCTAAATGGAATCTTAACCTAGTGCTTTGCAAAGTGTGGTCCCCAGAGTAGCAGCACCAGCACCATATTGGAACTTGCTAAAAATGCCAAGTCTGGAGAGACACTCCTCAGATCTATTGAAGCAGGAACTCTGAAGGTGGCATTCGACATGTTTTAGCAAGTTCTGCAGATGTTTTAATGCATGAACTCTTCTAAGCACTTTACAAGAATGAACTCTATTCATTTTCCTAACAACTTTATGAAAAACTGATTGCTAGTATTACTATTTCTATTATACACTTGACCCTGAGCCACAGAGAGGTGAGACTGAGGTCACACAACAAGCAAGTAGTGGAAAAAGGATGTGTGGTGCTCTCTTACAGTTTCGGTATGGTTTGAGTGAGTCCCTAAAGGTTCATGAAAACCTGGCACTTGATGTGGTGATATGGGAGGTGAGGGGACATTTAGAAGGTGAAGCCAAGTGCAAGGTCCTTAGGTTCCTCAGAGAGATTCCTTCGGAAGAGAGTAAGGCAGCTCTGGTGGAATTTTCCCGGTCATATGACAAGGAGTCTATATGACAGCGAGCCTGATCCCTGAACTGCAGTCTGGCTTCTTGGTTTGTGATGAGATTTGTTCCTCCCTGCACACTCTACTGCAGCCGTCCACTAAGAAATGATAAAGTCAAGGGGGTCCTCATTCATTTGCTTCCCTTTTCAAATTATATCGGTCTTTCTCCCCATCGATCCTGACGCCCTTTTTAGTCTCCTGCATGGAAAAAGAATGAACACCTGTTGCTTTCTTCCCACTTTTCTGGACTTGGTACTTCATCTCACCCATACTGCTTTGTGGTAATGCTGACAGTAGGCCACCCCCACCTCAATTGCTCTTTGGGCTGCTTGTTCAGGTGGAGAAATCTGATGAGGAAAAACATCATTGTCAGCAATGTCAACTTAGATTAAAGAGGACAGTGACTGAGGAACTGTTAGGGACATTATTTTGACCTAGAGCAACAATTTCAGTATTCTGTATTTTATACAGCAAATAAAAAATGTTGAGTTTCAATCAAATCATCAAACCATCTCTGGGAAGAAATAACAATCCTGAGTAACTGTGAGTGACTAGACTTTATTAACATGCTCTTAATCAGCTGGTATAGAATATCTGAATGGTGTGAAGTCTGTGCAGCCCAAAATGGTAATAGTGCTCTTTTTCATTTCTTACCAAGTATAACAAAACCTTGTTTCTTAGCTACTCTGATGACTTCTTTTTAGGACTCATAAATATACCATTTAAAAAATGGAACAAGCCCTCTGGGTCAGATCTGAAAGATTCTGAGAATTCTTACCCCCATTAAAAGCTAGTTCCACCCAAGAAGTTTTAACAAATGTGCCACTAAATTCAGCTCTTAAATAATCAGACTGCAATCAAGTCTGATCTCTATACAAAGAGTCAAGCTTGCACTGGCAGGGAAGACCTAATGATTTTGAAGAAGTGTACTTGGGAAAATTTCTTACTGATGATGGCCACTGTGAAGAGAAATTTGAGAGCTATAAATTTCCAGAAAGATATCTGATGTCATAGGAGATAAAAGAAATACAAAGGAAGACAGAGATTATGATTATAAGGGAACAGTTTGCAAAAGGTCACATTACTTTATGAAAGGTATTTTTATCTTAAATAAATACTTCAGAATATCCTACATCCTCCCTCATAACAGATGGTGTAGTAGTCCTTCATTTGGTTTTATCATAAACAAAATCATTTTGAGGTAATATTCATGGAACTTAAAATCAGTCATTTTAAATGAATTATCCAAAGGTATTTAGTATATTTCAAAGTTATATAATCCTAAACTCTAGTACTAAAACATTTCTGTCACCTCCAAAAGGAGCCTCATACCTATTAAGCAGTTTTAAAACTATTCTACCTCCTCTCATAGGCCCTGGTAATATAGTTTTGCTTTTTCTTTCTTATGTACTTATGATACTGGATATTTTACATAGAGTAATAACATATGTGACATTTTGTATTTGGCTCTTTTAACTTAGTAACTTTTAATGTTCACTCATGCCATAACTTGTGTTAGCACCTCATTTTGTTAATCTTTCATTATATGTGCATATTGGATTTTGTTTTCTTTGGGTTTTAAGCCTAAGAGCAGAATTGCAGAGTCATGTGATAATTCTGTTTGAATTATTGAGAAATCTCAGTAGCTCAACAATTTTATATTGCCAACAATGTATACTGCCACCACTGGTTATTTTTCATTGCTTTTTCTTTCAAATTTTAGCCACATTAGTGGATGTAAAGTGATATCCCACTGTCTGACTTGCATTTTCCTATTGACTAATGATGTTAAACATCTCTTGAGTGTTTGCTGATCATTTGTATAATTTTTGAGAAATGTATATTCTAGTCCTTATCCATTTTAAAAATTGTATTGTCTTTTTGCTGTTGATGAATTCTTTATATATTTTAGATACTAGGCTCTTATCAGAAATATTATTTGCAAATATTTTCTCTCATTATATGAATTGTCTTTTGTTAACTGTTTAGATCTAATTTGTCCCTCTGAATTCTTATGTACTCAGAGATGAGGCTTTCAGAAGCTGATTTGAAAATGAGGGCTCTAACAAGTGGATTAAAACATTGATGAGATCACAATTTGATGGCTTTATCGAGAGGTGGTGGAACTAGGAGTTGGGGCCTAGCTGAAGTGAGGGAGCATGAGAGTGTAACCTCAGAGACTATATCCGGTGCCTGGTTCCTGCACTCCGGCTCTTTCTCTTGCTCTGTGCTGTCTGGCTGCTGTGAGCTGAGCAGCTTTTGTGTGTACTGTGACCTTGTGGCCCACTCTGCTTCACTGAAACAATGAAGCCAAGTGACCATGCACCAAAACGTTTCAAACTGAACCAAAATAAGTCTTTCTTCTTTTAAATTGAATTTGTCAAGCGCTAGGAATTTAGCTCAAGTGGTACTGTACCTACCTTGGAAGCACAAGGGCCTGAGTTCAATCCCAGGTTTAAAAAAACAAAAAAGATTTTGTTGGGTATTTTGATATGGTGATAGAAACTTGACATGTCTCTTAAAATAAATAATTTGATTTTCCTTTTTCTTCCTCATTTTTCCATATGAGAAAAAGTGTAAGGTACCCTGCTTAAGGAGCTAGTGTGCTATTTGACTTAGGCAATCATATGGCAGTTCCAAACAACAGAAAACATTTGGGATCATGGATACTTTGTCATTTTGCATCCTGGGGGGAAAATGCCATACAGCTAAGCCTACCAGTTGACCTAAGATAAACAAGCATCATGAACAAAAAATAAATTTTGGTTGTTTTAAGTCATGGAGGTTTGGAGATTATTTTTGTGCTACACATGTAAAACTTTAATATATTTCCCAAAAGCAAATCCTTCATTATATTTGTACCATTTAGAGTGAGTGTAGATAATCCTAAGATAACTCACTAGGTGTACCAACTTCAATCAAGACAAGGCCCAAAGATAAGCCGTTGGGTCATCTATGTCAGAGGATGGCAGTTTTTTTTTTTTCTATAAGGATAAAAGTAGTAAACATTTTTAGATTTTTAGGGTATCATAAATGAGTGAATATGGCTACTCACCAATGAAAGTTTATGTACAAAAGGTGGTACCAGGCTAGTCTTTGCTTGTTAGCTATTGTAAGCTATTGTTTACCGACTATTGGCCCTAGTTAGGGGGCATAATTCAATTATACTACGTAGTCTATGGGGTCATATAGAACAGTCTTACCTCAAACCTGAGATATGTTATATAAACAACTATTTGTAAAACCATTGAGTAACCCTTACCTTATTCTCAAAGTTTCACTTAATTTTCAAGATATATGGAAGCCCTAATATTTCTAATGTTCATTGTATGTCTGGAAATTAAACATGAAAGGTAAGTGAAAACTTAAGTAAACAAAATAAAGAAAGAGTCAAAGAATAGTTTATGCGGAGAAAATTGTACACGGAGATTATGATTTGAGAAAAGATGTACTGTCCTTGGTAAACACTGGTTATTGTTTTCTAAACATCCACTTACCTTTCTGTCATTGCTGTTATTATTATTAGTGGTTCTGGGGTTGAATCCAGGCCCTTCCATATATTACTCAAGTGTTACAAGACTGAGTCACATCCTCATCCTCCTCATTTTGTTATTATTTTAAAAAAATCTTTTTGAGTACATTGATACATTTTAAGTATACATTATGATCACATTCATCATTGAGAATTTGTACCTGCATGTGATGTCTCTTGATTCTTATATTTCCCCATTTTTCTTTATTCTTAATGAGATTTCAACCTGATTCAGATACCTGATGTCATCTGTGAGTGTTAAGAGGAGTCCTGAGAGGAAAAGCTATTCACGGTATGACATTTCCTTTATGACTGCTATTTGTTCAGAATTTGGTGCTAACAAGTTAATTCAAAAAAATTAGAAAGTACAGATGGTTCTGACTTATGACTTTTTCCCCCTTTATGATGGTGCAAAAATGACATGTTCATTCTGAAGAAACAACATTTTGATTTTTGAACTTTGATCTTTTCCCAATAGTGGTGTGCAGTACGGGGTTCTCTCTCATTGGGTAGCTGCAGCTTCCAGTCAACCATAAAATTGTAAGGAAAAATAACTTATACTTCACAGTACACTGCATTGGTTGTATTTTCTGGATTCAGAATTAAACAAATTACAACAAATATTCAATACCGTATTAGAAAATCAGCTTTGTTTTAGATAGTTTTGCCTGAGTGTAGGCTATGTACACAGTCTGAGTACATTTAAAGTTGACTGTCCTGTATGCTAAATAGGTTAGTTACATATGCATTTTTGACTCAGGATTCTTTAAATTTACAGTGTTGATTACTGAGATGCAATTCTGTTGTTAACTAAAGAGCATACGTACCTCATTTCTAGTTCAAGAAGAGGTTGTCTCTTGCAGGTTGAGTCAGGAAAATCCAAGTTTGAGCCTAGTCTGGGAAACTTAGTGACTTACCAAGACTCTATCCCAAAATAGAAAATAAAAAAAAGACTGGGATGTAGTACAATGAGAAGGCCTAGTCAAAGAGAGGGAAGGAGGGTATGGTGCTGGGACTGGGATAGGGCAAGACTTGCACTGGGTGGTTCTGCTCCACCTGAACTGAGCTTACATACTGACTTCGCATTGGACCATTGCAAGAGACTCAAGCCTGAAATCTGCTAGGTTGTGATGGGATTTATGCAGAGGCCTTAGGGTCAGTGAGGTTGGGAAGATGACTGAGGAAGAGATTTCTTTTTTTTTCTTTTTTTTTTTTTTTTTGAGACAGGGCCTCACTTTGTAGTTCAGGTTGGTCCTGAACTCACTATGTAGCTCAAGAAAGCCGGGAACTCACAACAATCCTCCTGCTTCTGCCTCTTGCGTGCTGAGATTATAGGCATGAGCCACCAAATCTGGAATTGTGGCATATGGTATTGATTGCTGGTGAGCGTGAATCTCCATGCCCTGCATTGTTGTATGTAGTTACTGGGGATTAAACCTGGGTCCTTGCACTTGCAAAGCAGGCACCAGAACCACTGGGCTAAATCCTCAGCCCCAGGAAGAAATTTCTTTATGGTTCTAAATAGTAGCAAGAAAAATAATTGCAACAAACAGCTTAGAGACACTAACCCAGAAATTCAATAATAGCAAAATATTCCTCATTAACAACAGCAAAAATCAAAGTCAAAATAAGAACAAAATGCGCAGAAGACCCAAACTCAGAATTCCCAATCTCCAAAGGCAAAAATAGGAACCAATGGAACAGATCATCTTGAAACACAACCACTGGGACTTGCGGAACTAGCCACAAAGGAGGGTCTGGAAAAAAAAATGGAACATAATCTGTCAGATAACAGCACAAATTATGACCAAGATGAAAGACAAAGATAAAAGAAAAAATGGAAGATCTCAGGAACATGATAGAATTCCAGTATATAAAAAAATGGAGATTTGTACCAGTATAAGACAAAACACTGTGGAATGCTATCATGATGTGTATATGTAATGCACCAATAAAGATTTCAATTAAAAAATGAGCCCAATAAACATATTAATAATGAAAATTCAAGATAATAAAAACTCCATCGAAAGCTTATATAGTAGAGCTAGTGAATCTAAAGACAGAATTTCAGACACAGAAGACAGGATTGCAGTTAGTGATCAGGAAAGAAAAGATTTCTTTTTTTTTAAACTGAAATCTTTATTGGTACATTACATATACACATCATGATTTCACTCAAAAATGGGAATTTGTACCAGTATATGACACAACTTAATTCTCATTTTTTTCCATAGCCCTACCCATCCTACCACCCCACCCCCTATATACATAAACTTTGTTTCCTTTCTTTTTTGTTATAATCTCATTATTTTCCCCATTCACCCCATTTTACTTTGAGTATTTTCTATTTCACAATGTATTATATAACATATAGTTCTAGAACTCATTTACATCTTCATTTTCTTATACCAGAGAAAAGATACGATATTTACACAACTGTGACCTATTTATTTCACTTATGAGGATGTCCTCAAGGTACGTCCATTTAAGTATAAATGATTCTTAAAAATAGTAAGGGTCCATGAGAAATCATGCAGCTGTTAGGTAATGCAAAGAAGAACAATTTAATTCTGACTGTTCTCAAAGAAAAAACAGGAGAGTGCAAATGACATTGAAAAAAAAAAAAACTGCACAGATGAAATGGCAGAAAACTTCCCAAGCAAGAGAAAATAATTTTACATATGGATAAGTGAGGCATACAGGACTTCAACTAACAGTAATCAAAATATTTCACACCTAGGCCTATAATAGTCACAATACCAGAGTCTCAACAGAAGAATGAAATGTTGAAATCAGTTGGAGAAAAGAAACAGATTACATACAAAGGACAGCCTATCAGAATTACAGCAGACTTTTCAACACAAACCCTCAAATCAAACAGTGAAATTAATCAAACTCTAAAAGAAAACCACCTCCAACCTAAAGTAATGTATCTTACAAAACTGTTCTTCAAAGTCAATGGGGAAATAAGGTATTTCCATGATAAACAACATGAGAGAAACTTCATAAGTACTAAACCTGCATACACTTGAAAAAGATAAGGAATCTCCCAATTCATTGAGGCCTAATAGAAGCCACTAGGCAAGACAGGAAACTAAATGCTGGGGGCATAGTAACAAAAGAGTCAACTACAGAAAAATATCATGATGGTTTTAAGTCATCACATATCAGTGATAACCACCAATGTTAATGGTCTCAATTCATCAATTGAAAGAAATTGTCTGGCAGAATGGATCAAGAAGCAAGATCCCACAATATGCTGCATTCAAGAAACACACTTAATTGAAAAAGAAATCCATAGGCTGAAAGTAAAAGGAAGGAAAACAATTCTCCAAGTGATAGGAAAATACAAAAACATGAGTGGCTATCTTATTTGCAAAGTTTACTTTAATCCAAAATTAGTTAAGAGAGATCAAGGTCACTATATTTTGGTACAGGGGCCAATCCAAGAGGAAGAGATGACAGTCTTAAATATATAAGCACAAATATCAGCACATCCAACTATATAAAACAGATATTAATGGACATGAAAAACTAAATAAGCACTAATGTAATAGTAGTAGGAGATGTCAACACCCACTGTCACAAGTAAAAATATCAACTAGACACAAAATTAATAATGCTAGAACTCAGCCAAATTTTTGAACAAATGAATTTAATAGATGTCTACAGTGTATTCAAACTCCCCAAATCAGAATACACATTCTTTTCAGCTGCACAGGGGTTATTCTCCAAAATAGACCACATGCTAGCTCATGGAACTTGTTTTAGTAAATGCAAAGGGACTGAAGTTATCCCTTGTATGCTGTCAGACCACAGTGACTTGAAGTTGGGGATAGATATCAAAAGTAATTCCAAGAACTTCATAAGCACATAGAAGTTGAAAAACATTCTCCTGAATAACCAATGGGTCACAAACAAAATTAAAGAAAAAATAAGACAGTTTCTACAATTGAATGATAATGCCAGTACAATATATAAGAATCTGTGGGACACAATGAAACCACTGCTATGAGGAAAATTCATAGTTGAATTTATAGTGAATGCACATTTTAGGAAAACAGAATGAGCTCAAATAAACAACCTATCATTGAACCTTAAGCTTCTAAAAAAAGAAGAGCAAGACAAACCCAAAGCTTATACTAGAGTGGAATGCTAAGGATCAGGGAGAAATCAATGCAATGGAAACTAAGAGAATGATATAAAAATCAACAAATTGATGACTTGGCTTTATGAATCCATAAAATTGACAAACTCATAGCCAACTTTATCAAACTAAGAAAGGAAAAGGCCCAAATTCATAAAATTATGAATGAAAAGGGGGATATCACCACAGATTCAGCAGAAATCCAAAAGATATTCAACAGTTATTTCAAAAACCTGTACTCCAATAAGATGGGAAACAGAAGAAATGGACAGATTCCTAGACACACATGAACTCCAAAAGTTGAGCGAAGATATAAAAATGCTAAACATCTGAGTATCAATCAATGAAACTGAAAATAATAATAGTAATTTATAGTAATTAATAGTAATAATAGTAATTAATAGTAATTTAAAACCTACCAAGAAAGAAAAATCCTTGTCCTGATGGCTTCACTGCTAAATGACATTTATACTGCTATATGCCATTTAGAGAAGAGCTAATGCCACTATTTTTAAGCTCTTCAATGAAACTTAAAGAGATGTTAGAATCTCAAATTCATTCCTGCTAGCAACATTACCTGGATTCCAAAAGTAGAGAAGGACACAACCATAAAAGAGAACTGTAGGCCAATCGTTCTATTGAAATATTATAGAGGCATAAATTGTCAATAGCATACTGGCAAATAAAATATAGTGGATCATCAAGAAGTTCATACACACTAACCAAATTGGATTCATCCCAGCAATGCCAGGATGGTTCAACATATGCAAATCTATCAATGTAATACACTGTATTAACAGAGTCAAGAACAGAAAATATATGTTCATCTCAGTAGATACAGAAAAAGCATTTGACAAATTCCAACACTCATTCCTTATTAAAACTCTACAGAAAATTGGAATAGATTATCTTTATCTCAAACTGATAAAAGCTATTTATGTAAAACCACAAGCCAGTATCATACTAAATGGTGAAAATGACATTTTTCAAGCTAAAATCAGGAACAAGACAAGGATGTACTCTATCACCACTCCCTTTCAATACAATTCTGGAAATATTAGCCATAGCATCTAGACAAGTGAATGAAATGAAAGGAATAATGTTAGGAAAAGAAGAAGTTACGCTGCCACTATTTGCTGATTACATATTATTCTATATATAGACGATCCCCAAAACTCAGCCAAACAATTGCTTGACTTAGTGGCCAAGTTTGGTACAGTAGCGAGGTACAAGGTACCCCAAAATAAATAGCCTTCCTGTGTACAAGTAATAGACTCACTGAGAGACAAGTAGAGGAAATAACTCCTTTAACAATAGCACACAAAAACTGAAATATATAGGAATCAGTCTAACACAGGAGGTAAAAGAACTTTTCTCTGAAAATCTACAGCATTTCTCTGAAATCTACAACATTTTGAAAAAGGAGACTGAATAAGGCATGAGGAAATGGAAAGATATCCTTTGCTGCTGGGTAGGAAGGAACTAATGTTGTCAAAATGGCCATATTGCCAAAGCTACTATACAGATTCAATGCAATTCTGATTGAAATCCCAACAGCATATTTCACAGATCTAGAGAACATAATCCAAAAATTCACCTGAAACCACAAGAGCAAAAGCAAAAAGAATCTGAGGCAACAAGATCATGACAGAGGTATCACAATCTGCAATTAGAAACTATACTACAAAGCCACTGTGATAAAAACAGAATAGTACTGGCAATGAAACAGACCTAAGGATCAATGGAGCAGACTGGATGTTCTAGGAACAGCCCCGCTATACTAAGCCACCTGGTCTGTGACAAAGGAGCCAAACACCCTCAGTGGAAGCAACAAATGAAAAAACTGGGTTTCAACATGCCAAAGATTAAAGCTAGATCTATCTTTTTCTCCATGCACCAAACTAAAATGAAAGTGTATTGGAGATGTAAATAGTAAAACAGAAATACTGAATGTGCTGTAAAATTGGCGAGGTAGAACTCTTGAAGATATTTCCATAGGGAAAGACTTCATGAATAAAATCTCAGCAGCATGGGAACCTGCAGAAAGTATTAACAGTTGGGATCTTATAACATTCAGAAGCTTCTGCAGAGCAAGAGAAACTACCAACAGAACAAAAAGGCAGCCTACAATATGGGAAAAATCTTTTACTAACTCTTTCTCAGACAAAGAACAACCATCTAGATTATATAAGGAATTTTAAAAAAATCAGATCCTCCATATTTAAAGATCTAATCCAACAATTGGCACATAAAATGCACAGACATTTTTCAGATGAAGTAGAGGCAGTGAGAAATCTATTTGAAAAAATATTCAGCATCACTAGTCACTTGAGAGATACGGATGACAACAACACTGAGATTTTGTCTCACACCAGAAATAATTACTGCTATCAAGAAATCAACCAACAACAAGTGTTGGAAGGGCTGTGGGAGAAAGGAACCATTCTCCACTGTTGGTGGGAATATAGACTGGTGAACCACTGTTGAAATCAGTGTGGAGTTTCTTCAATAAACTAGGACTAGAGGTCCCATTTCACCCCGCTATTCTCCTGCTGGGGGTATACATGAAGAATTAAAAGATTCATATCACAATAACATATGTGCACCCATGTTTATAGCAGCTCAGTTTGTGATTGCTAAATCTTGGAAGCAACTCAAATGTCCATTAACTGGAGACTGGAGAAAAAAGATGTGTTTTTTTGTAAAATAAAATGGAGTATTGCTCAGACATAAAGAATGATAAATTTGAGTCATTTATACTCAAATGGATGTAACTTGAGGACATACTCATATGTGAAATGAATAAGACACACACATACACATATATATACACATACATATATGTATATGTATGTATACATACATATAATATCACACCATTTCTCTAGTATGAGAAACTAAAGCTGTAAATGAGATGCAGAATATATGTCAGATATTATGAAATAAGAAGATAATGTTCAAAAGGAAAGCGGAAAGTGGGTAGGGGAAAATAAAGAAGAGAAGAAAAAGTTTGATAGTAATACAAAACATGGACAGAATCCTTATGTATAGAGGAGATTCGATGGGGCAGAGTGGACATGGGAAAGGAAAAGAAATGAGAATCAAAAAATGTCACGTGCAGGTACAAATATATAATGTTGGGGTCATGATGTATATGTGAAATGTACCAATAATCTCAAGTAAAAAGAAGGGAAGGAACAAGCAAGTGAGGAGAGGGGAGGTTGGAAAGGAGAGAAAGGAAGAGGGAAGGGGAGGAAGAGGGAGAGGGAGAAGAGAGAAGGAAAAGAGGCTTTCCTCTCTCTTTTTTTCGTGGACATGACTGAATAAATTTTGTAGCCTTTATTTCCGTTGGTGATCATCTTGCTACAAAAAGGACAACCAGTTTTTACATACAGTCAAATTATGGAGAGATTAGCACAAAGCTAGAGTACATTTAGGGATATTATAACATTTTGGGTAGCTACTGATTTCTATTACATATTGAACCTGACATAGTTTTGGATCTCCTGCATTGAGAAAAAAATTCTCTTATTATTTCAACTAAATTGAGTTAAGTTTTTCTATGACCTAAAGTCAAAAGTATCCTAATAGGGTATTCAATGAAGTGAAATAAATTTGGCATAAAACTATTGCTGGAACAAGATGGAGAAAGAGAAACCTATGGATGTTGTTTCTTCTAGCATCACATTCTAAGCTCAGCATATCCATAAAGAAAGAATGCTCTGAAACAGGCAGACAACAGGGACGAATGACAAACTGTTCTTATGACAATCAGAATTTCATTCCTCTACACACAATCTCTTAGCCCATTTATGCTCTAATATTCATCAGTGCTTATTCTTGTGGTTTAATTAGTTCCATTTTATCCATATATTTCCACACCTCATATAAATTAAATCCTACTTTCAGGGTTGAACGAATGTACTTGAACGTACTAAAATATAAGAAAGATAATGTCAGCAGCATTGATTCTGGACTCTTTTATATGGATCAATGTCAAGTCTTTAAAAACTGTAAAAAATTATTCCAGAATGCAAAAAATGTAATGAGAAGTAGAAAACAGACCTAGGAGATCCAAACTTTCCAAATACATGAAAAGAAAAAGTAAAATCAAAAACCGAAGTTTAGAAGAAAACTGAACTGTAAAAAGGTCAACATAATACAAAAATAAAATGAAGCAAGTAAAGCCAGACATTTCCTGGCAAGCTTTTTGAAACTGAAAGTTAAAAATAAGTCTTGTGAACATTTAGGGAGGTTAAAAATTATTTTACTTACACTAGGGATATTTTTGAGTGGGCAGAAGTCAAGAAATACTCTTTTGTGTGTGAAATTCCTAGAAATTTGAGAGAGAAATATAATCCAAAGATAAATTTAAAAATAGTGAATTTAAAAATCTAAATACAAGAACATAGAAAAACTTGTATAAAAACAAGAAGAAAATGTGAAAATATTGAAGCATAAAGAAGTTATAGGAGATAAGCAAAAGTAATTAGCACCACTAAAAAGAGAGTTTTAGGCTGAATCAACTAAAGTACAACTATTTGCAATTTATAATGACATCTAAATAAAATTACTTAGTAGTTTAAAATGAACAAAAATATCACAGAAAGGCATAGGTGATAATTCATAATAAACTAAGATTTAATAAATGAGTCAGGATTATATAAATTGATAAAATACTCTATGACCACAAAAGTAAGAGACGTGTATATAATATAGAAATGTAGCTAGGAACTATGTTGCCATGTTCACACACATTCATTACTTTAATATTCAGAATAACATTTTCAGGTGAAGATTGTGGTTATTCTGGTTTTACAGATAAAACAATGGAATACAGATAAATTAAACAACCTACTCAGGTGACTTACTGTTGAGGGCACAACTGCGATCTGAACTCAGGCCTTTCTGACTTGAGAAGTTCTACAACACTACACATGTATGAAAATTGAGTCCTAGTCAGAATTACTGTAGTACTTGCTAAAAAAGACAAATTCTCAGCATCACCTAGCTTATATCTTAGAGCTCTGGAGTCTGCATTTTAAGCACATACTCCAGTTGATTCTTATGCAAGCTAAAATCTGAGAACAACTCCAAGTTCTGCTTGTAAGAAAATGAGAGAAACACAACTGAAATGGAAATCTTTAATCTACTCTTTCTACCTTAGGTAAAGTAGAAAAAAAAAAAAACTAACACTAAACGGTTTAAATATTAATCAAGCTGCTACAACAAATTGAAAGAACTATAGAGATTGCATATTACTCTCAAATAAGTATTTCAAACTTTTGAAATTGATCACATATTTATTCGTAAAAGAAAATAAATTCCACAAAGATGCTAGAAAGATGCCATTATTTAACTACAATACATAACTAACATTTTAAAAGATTAGGGAAAAGAACCCAATCAGTTATAACTTCAAAAACACTTTCTTAAATAACTAATTAAGAAACCTAAGGCTATAACTATAGAGCTAACCAAATATAATATTTATGGAAACCCAAGTCCACTAACCATGAGTGTCTCTGATGTGAAAGAGAAAATAGGAAGTATCAATAAAGCTCTCTAGCCAGTATAAGTCCTCATCCTTGGCTGCTGAGAGTGTATGATGGTGCAAACATCTTCAGAATGATTTGTTGATGTTGAATTAAACTAGTCATGTGTTTATCCTATGGCATACACTCACTATACTTGAAAAGGATACTTCCTAAACACTCATTTAGGATGAATGAATAAATAAATTGGTATACTAAACAAATGAAAATTAAAAGAAGTTCCCCTTATACAGTATATACTATGATATTGAGTCACACACACACACACACAAAAAAAAAACACCACACTTTTTCTCATAGACATTTACTTATGATAAAGTTTAATTTATAAATTAGAGTGAAAATTTAATAACAATAACACAATAAAATAGAAAAATTGTGATAGGCTCATGGAATAAAAGTAAATATAGTATCTCTTGAGAGTTAAGACAAATAATATTTTCAGAGTTGTTTTCCACAGCTGCATGTAAGAGTTATTCAAACCAAAGCAAAGACACCAAATAGGAGTTTCTTCCAACCATTTCTGTTTTGTGAATATTGTAATGTCTACACTGTACACAATCCCTTATTTAGATATCGACTCATCTGATGATCTAGTCGCAAGGTTGTTAAGTGAGGAATTTTGTGTATAAGCCAGGAAGTGTGGAAGTGGAATTAAAGAGTTTTCAATTGTTTGGGAGAGGGTAATAGAATTGATTAGTATTAAAATTTAATAAATTATTAATGGGTCTAGGTAACCAGTCAAATCTTATATAACTTGCAAACTTATTAACAAGAAAAAATAATAAAAAACAATGAAAATGTCACAAAGCAAGGAAAAAGGAATAAAGAATATGTTAAAAAAACAGGGATAAATTTCCATATCACTAAATATAACAAGTATAAACAGGTCAAATTATCTAATTGAAAACCAATATCAAATTGGAGAGAAAAACAAAGTCCAATTATATATATTTTGAAGAGATACATTTAAAATACAAAGACATAGGAATTTTGAGAGTACAATGATGGATAAACTTGTAGTACTTAGCTTGTAAACAAAAAGTACAAACAGAATAGACTTTGTGGCTAAAGAAAGCATTTGTTAAGATAATTACTTCATAATGATAAATCAGAAATTTTTCTTTATATATTGTGTCTATGTTCTAAACATGAACTTTTAGAACTATTATAATTTTCTAGTAGATTAAACTACTTACCATTATGAAATATTATCAGAGAAAACATGGTATGTATAATGATGGAGATAAACTAAGGATATACCTGATGGCGGAATGCGATGAGATTGAATGACGGAATTATACTAATGCTGAGAAGGATCGCTTTAGTAGCTGTCTGCAGAACAGGGTAGAGTTGGGAAAAACTATAAAGAAATTTGCTATGAAAAAATTGTAATTATTCCAACCAGAAATAACAGTGGCACAAACTCAGGCAAGATTGATGAGGATAAAGAAAAGAGAATATATGAGTAAAAGTGTCACGTATTCACCAAATATTTATTGAAAGAATGAATATATCATTTCAAAGGATACCCCCTTAAAACATTTCATCAATAATTCTCCTTTTATGAATTTACCCCTAAGGTTAGTTAAAATTATTCATGAGGATTTATGTGGCAGATATGCAGAAGCAGTGTCAAATTAAGTTTTTAAAAATACTGAAAATACCCTACAGGTCCAATAGTAGAGAAATGGTTAAATAAATTACAGTAAAGCCCTAAAGTCAAATATTATGTAGCATTAAAAAATCATGCTTTCAAAAAATTGTTTAATCACATGCAGAAATTCTCACAACATAAAAATAAGTAACATACAAAATTATTTATCATTTGGTTCAATTTTAGAAAAGATATATATGGGAATATATATGAAAACATTTGCATGGTCGATAACACCCTTCTACCCAAAGATGTGTATGCCCTGATTCAAACAGAACTTTTATGATCATATTTAAGAGAATCTTGAGATGGGGAGATTTTCCTGTATTTTCTCAACAGGCTTGACCGAATAACATGGGTCCCTAAAGTGGACTCTTGGCAAACTGTGGTCAGGAGGAGTATGGTGGAGAAAACCACGGGGAAATGCAACATCACTGGCTTTGAGGAAAGAAACCAAACCATTAGCTAAAAGAATGCGGTTAGCCTCAGGAAGCATAAAAAAGCAAGAAGAAGGATTTTCCTCTAGGCCCTTTAAAGGGAATGCGACCCTGTCAATAACTTGATTTCAGCCTAGTAACACCTGTAGCAGACTTCCCATCTATATGACTATAAGATAATAGATCTGTGTTGTTTTCAACCACCGAATTTGTGATAATTTGTTATATCCTCAAAAAGAAAACTAACAGTTTCAAGAAAATAACACCCAGAGGTTATGGGTGAGAAGAGAGGGAACTTTTAATCTCTCTAATCTTGTATAAAAAAAACCTGATGCACATTTAATTATTTCGTGAAGATGAATTTCTTGAAGTGGAATTACCAAGTAAAAGGCTACAAATATTTTTAAGATCCTTGAAAATTTAATGACTGATTCCCTCAGAAAGTTTGTAGCAATTTATACTCCTATTGAAAATTGTTCTTTACTGTAACTTTTGATGAATTAAATATGATTGTTCACTTTCATTCGCATTATGGAGTGCAAGAAAATAAACAATGCTAACTATACAGCCGAAAAGAAAGTAAAGCAGAAATATAAGGTGAACATCATATTTTTATGTTACCCAGTAAAATACTTGAGGCCCCTTTACCTTATAGAACATTAGTAAAGGATGATTCTTAAGAACCTGAAAATTCTTTATGATGACAATTGATGATTATTTATTTTTCCATTATTCTACTGAATTTCACAAGGGCCAGCAGCTTGTTAAATGTTTCAGAGGCTCTTTCTGTATCAACCCAAGTACTTCTCCTTGTCTTGGGATATTGCTTTAAAACATAAATTCCCTTCTAGCTGTTTGTCAAATTGTACTTTTCTTCCTGATATTCTCTCTGCAATAGATTTCCAAAAATGAATCTGTAAGTCCCTGGGTTTTTAACAAGTCTGTACTTCTCTAGTATTTGAATCTTCTCCCTACCTGTAGGGAGGACATCATTCTTCAGCTGATTCCAATCAAGATTCTCTGGCTGGTAAATAATTTCAAAGTGTGTCTTCAAGGAACAAATAAATTTTGAAACATAAAATTTAGATGATCCTTACTATTTTCTGTGCTCTATTCCCCAAAATTGTAAACAATGAATTAAATTTTCCATGGTAACCATAATTATTGGGTTTCAGTAACATTGCAAATGATTCAATAGTAAATTAGATAGAAATTGATAGTTAGTCTAAAAGGGATCCAGGTCCAAGATAGAGCCAGAAAAGAGATGAAGCAAAGCAGCCCTGTGGTAGAGGGCTGACCTAATATAAACTAGGCCCCAGAATGGAGACACTACGGCTAAGCCTGAAAGTTTCCCCAGAGATAAACAACAGTCCAGGGAAATACTATAACAGACGTGTACATAGATGACAAGGACATGCTGACATTGACTCCTACCCTTTCCAGAAATGCCCTTATTCTTTCCTGGGCTATGTACCTGTGCTATGTACCTCATTTTTCTATCAGAACAACCTTAGGTAAGTGACTGTACAGTAGGTTGATTATAGCTTGATTCAAGGAAACCTGGGATGTAGCCCACTTTCTCTTGCTCTAGGTTCTCATTTTGAGGTGGTGTAGGACAGAATAGACCAAGTCATAGGGAATTGCCAGGTATGTGGTTTATTAGAAGGAACAGAGAAAAACCCTCAGTAGCTAAGAGGTGGGGCAAGAGGACACTAAGGAAGTACCTGAATCTGAAGATTTACATACAGCTCTATTGGGACAGAGTACATGCAAAAGCAAGTGCTGTAGCACTGTTGCTACTTTGTTAGACTTCACAGCGCTGGGAGATTCCCCCAGTTCTTTGTCTTTTGCAGCTTTAATTTCCCTGGAGAATTACCCTCTTCTTTGCCTCCAATCTACTTAGTTTATGTAGTTTTGCTCAGGTGTTTGCCCTTTGCCCCCACCACTGGTTTTCACTCTTAATGTGATTTTACTGTGTAAAAAAATTCCCTCCCAAACAGGCTCAGCAGCAATGCACTTCTGAGTCCCTTTGTGTCTCCCAGGAGCTTTCTCTCAATAAACTTTTCCTGTCCTTCATTTCCTTTGGCCTCCGTTCCATTCTTTGGTATCAGGAGAAATGAATTGAGCACATCTGATCTCTAACAACTTTCAGCAACAGTATAAAATAAATATAAATATCCTCGACATGTTTTCTAAATATGTGCTTAGCAAGTAAGAATACAACTATGATTATCCTATTTTATTCAAAAGTGGAAAATATATTTTCTGTATATAATTAACAGTAGTTTCTTGGTTTTGAAGTTAAAATGCACACAAGGGATTGATTTTGAAAACACAGTTGTTTTCTTACAAAAGCTTTGCTAGTAATTTCCAACTGAGATCTTCTTTTTACTTGATAAATCTCCCAACACTAAGCAGTGACATTTAAAATAATTCCTCTGACCTTAGAACTACTCTTAAAATACTAAGCATTCAACAAATATTTGTTGTCGATGGTGATGATTGTAGTTATCAGAAGAACAACAAAAAATCATTTTCAAATGTAAAGGCTGACCCACTGCTTCTCCCCTTCACTCTCTTTTCTCTATTTATTCAAAACTTCAGATAGAGCTAGTCAACCTTGGAATAAGGTAATGTCACCAAGGAAAAACAAAGTGCTGTTAAGTGACTTTTTCTTTTGTAATCTCCCCTCATGATCACAGTGGTAGATCGACAGCTCTATTCAACATACTTATTTCAGTCTGACTTCTCTGCCATAGAAGATTTGAGCACCCTGCCTGTACTTCTCTGCTTTTGATCCTCTCCTAATCTCAGTCTAGGAGAAATCTGTTTTCCTAAGCAAAAAAGGAAGCAAAGCACTAGGTAGATGACCTTTTAGCAAACTAAGATAGAAAATGTTTTTTTTACACAGTCAACATGTTGATCAATACAATACAATGGCCAATGAT
This sequence comes from Petromus typicus, assembly GCA_004026965.1. Lineage (NCBI taxonomy): Eukaryota > Metazoa > Chordata > Mammalia > Rodentia > Petromuridae > Petromus > Petromus typicus. The sequence continues at coordinate 27,912 of PVIR01010879.1, read as the reverse complement.
TTCCCCTGTCCTTTGAGACAACTTATTATGACAAATCAAAACTAATTTAAAATTATTTTTGAGTGGTACCCTGAGAAATTCACACTTTGTTAAGATTTAATTTTAAAAGTAAAACAAATAGAAATATCTGCCAGGTCATGAGTATCATCTTTTTTAAAGGAACTCTCAAAATTGTCTGATTTGCTAAACTGGGTCTACAAGAGTGATTGTGCTAGATAGAGACTTTGGAAAATAATGAATAAGTTGATAGATTTGATTAGAAAGCAAGAACCAAAACTTTGGAGCAGAAGCTGGATAGATTTGGAGGAGATGTTAATGAAAGTCTGAAGATTGTGCAAGAGAACTTTAAGAAAGCTTCAGATAAGAGTTAAAAAGAGAACAGGAAAATGTTATTGGAAACTGGAGGAAAGAAAATCCCTGGCAGATGGAGCCAAGGGCTATGCAAAATTTTAAGATTTTGAAAGCCTATTTCAAAATTACTGTAACCTGTGGTAGTAACAGTTAATTTTATATAAACCTAAGTTTTTTGTCCTCCTAAGTTGATGAATAAATTTGAAGACAAAAGGAGGACTTTCAAAGAGTGATCATTAAAATAAGAGCAAGCTCATAATAGAGCTCTGTTAGGAGGTGATTCTAAGCCAAAAATCCAATCAGGGATCTCTGTCCTGATCTTTGCATAAGCAGCACATAAGGAAGGGGTTGGAGTTTAAAATAATTAAAAAGGAAACTAGTTATCCTGTATATCTGATTTTCCAAAGCCTAGTTTAATGCAGCCTGGATAACAGTCTCCTTCTGAGAGGAAGTCCTTATCTCTGTTTTCATCACAACTGTAAGTTTTTATCCTGTCCTTGTATTTACCTTTGCTTCTCTTAGCTTAGCTGTTTGAATTAGTTCTTAAACATTATCTCTATTATGTTTCTAATCTTAACCTACTGCTTCCTTACCTGGCTGCTTGCTTAACTCTTTCTTCACATTTTATCTTAGTCAGCTCTAATTACTTACAATAACTCAACTAAGCTTCTACTATATAGGGACATCAGCAAATATGGGGGCTGGGTAATGCAGTAATAAAAAATTTATCTAGGCCGGGGATTTAGCTCAGTGGTTCCAGCGCCTGTCTTGCAAGTGCAAGGGCCCGGGTTCACTCCCCCCGGTAACCATATACAATAGTGGCATGGAGACTCACGCCCAGCAGCAACCAGTACCACGTAGCACAGTGCCGGGCGTGGTGGCTCACGCCTGTAATCCCAGCACTTGGGAGGCAGAGGCAGGAGGATTGCTGTGATATGAGTTTGAGGCTGAGCACAGGGCCAGCCTGAACCACAAAGCAAGACCCTATCTCAAAAAAAAAAAAAATTATCTAGTAATAATTAAAAAAATTCTTCTTTATATTTATAGTAAAATGTGAGTAGACCCTAGAAAGAGTAAGGAAGAGCTGTTAAACAAAATCAGGAGCCAGGTTTTGAGAATTTTTAATGGTTCCACATGACAGACATTGTCATAGTAGAGAGTTCAGCAGGTCAAGGATCAAGTTCAGGTCACTATCAGCAAAAAGGAGTACGAAGAAGTTGAGTGCAGTGGCACAATTACTCATAAAGAACTCAGAAAAAGGCAAAAAATCATATCAGTTTTCCATTTAGCTAAACTGTAAGGTTTCTAAGAAGTTTAAGATTGTCCCTCAGTAATCCCAATAGAAATTTAAGGGAGGGAAAGACTTATCTCAATATTTTGTCAAATGGAGTAAACACCCTGTTGGGAGCCATTTCTTACAGTGTCATGGCTGCCCATGTAGGAAAGAAAAAGTCGGCCTGATTTCTGGATCAGAGCCCAACATTGTCTACTTTCCTTAAGGATAATTACTGTCTTTACCAGATTAAACTAAGAACTTTTACACACCCTCATACCAGATTAAACTAAAAACCTTTACACACCCTCGTATTAGATTAAACTAAGAACCTTTACACACCCTCATGCCAGACTAAATTAAGAATATTGTCAGCGCACCCCGCCCACCAGTTCTTTCACTAACTTTTTTCTTTTCTGTACACATGAATGAAGCTAGTCAGCTTGCAGGTGGTACTTAAGAAATATATAAAAAAAGGCTGTTAAATAAACGTGACACACTCATTCGGTATTGACTGATGAGCCCTTCCAAGTTCCGCTGTCCTGTCTTTACTTATTTCTCATCCTAGCCCCTCGGCTGGATCACCCTATTGCTCTGCCCGGCTGACCCTGGCAACACCCTAAGATATTCCTGGGATATACAACTCATATTTCAAATAATTACATTAGAAAAACACTAAAAAGCACAGAAAACTTAAAATTAAAAGATAAATTTAGACTTTGAAATGTCTACCCATAGGAAGCAAGTTGAGAAAATTGTAGCTGCTAACAGGTTGACAGAGGGCAGGTAGATCAGAGAGCGTGGAAGGAGGCATAGAAGGCAGATGGAGCCAAGGGCTATGTAAATGACCCTTGAGGCCTACTGAAGGAGCTCCCAACATTTGTTAACTAAATTGCAGAATTTCTTTGGACCAATGTGCCTCTTGTTCTCCTCACCCTTGAACAAGAGTGTCTATAGTGGTTTTAATTGATGTGCCTGTCTCATCCATGGGGAATATGGAAAGCAGGTGGGTTTTCTTTGTATTTGATTGATCTGGAAACTAAGAACTATCAATAAAGAGCCATAGATAAGGAATTATACTAAGGATCTGTGTCTACACCAGGACATGATTTAGATGAAGGTATTCTCTGATCTAATATAGGAGCAGTCTTAAACTTGAGGATTGGGGAAAGAGTGAAGTGTATTTTTTATTTAGGAAAAATGTAAAACTTTAGTGGTTAAAAGGAAGACTGTGGTAGCAGGTTTTCGAAATGAACTTTAGGGATTTGTCTTTGTGGTATTCATGTTCTTATGTCGTAGATCTGTTCACATGCTAAGTAGTGCTGATGCATGTGAATTAGCTTCCTAAATGATAACCAGAATGATAGTGTAAAAGCGACATTGTGTGACTTCTGATGCTAAATTATAAAAGACACTGTGCCCTTACACTGGTACAAATCCCCATTATGGAGTGCAATTATGATGTGTATATTTAATGTACCAATAAAGATTAAAAAAAAAAAAAGACACTGTGCCTTTTACCTGGTTCTTTTTTGGGTCATGCACGAAGGTGATCTTAGTGAGATCTCCTCATGGAGAGAAATCGAGGCTTCCTACCAACTGGCAGCATACTTTGCCCATCCTGTGAGTGAGCCATTTTGTGGTCCACCCTTCGGCTTCAGTTACACTTAAGATAACTGTAGCCCAAGACAACATCTTAATGCAGCTTTATCATGGACCTTGAACAAGAATTATCAAACTCAGATACTTCTGAATTATTGAGCCACAGATACCATAAAATGGTATATATTGGTTGTTATTTAAGTCACTAATGCTTGGGGTAATTTGCTGTGCATCACATAGACAACTGTTACTGAAAAGGAAGGCTATCACTATAAACCATTTCTTTAAAAACAAAACAAAAGCAAAACAAAACAAAACAAAACTGACAAATACCAGAAATGTGACCCAAATCCAGGAAAATAACAAACTTTTTATTAATTAACTTCCTGGGGTACTGTTATGCTACCTTTCCTCCTATAGTTTTTGTAGGTATGCTCCTTGATAAGAATGAATCTTTTTCTAGTCTGGTTGATCTTTTTATATTGCTGACAGTTTTTACTCATTTTTTTCAGTCTCAAAATATTTTATTACTAAAGTCAGGTACAGTTTTAGGATTTTACTCAGATTTTGGAAACCTCTGTAATTTATTAGCTGTAAGACATGAGGTATGTTTTCTTATATGGTGACTAATATTAAATGCTATTTGAACTTATTATGCAAACTTTCTGTTTTGAGTCAATGTGTTTATCATAATGATAGTCTGAATGTTATATTCTCTTAATGATAGTATTTCTGTCAAATCATCAAGGCATTTAAACATTTTTCTCTGTTATTCATATGATTCTTCTCCCTTCACTGTTTGAACAGTTCAAGGACCTATTCATTACTTCTACTCAAAATTTATTTCTTTCTCTTAATGAATTACTGATTTTGACATAACCTGAAAAAACTTTTACTTCTCAATGTCAGGGTACTTTTTATTAATTTAATGACTCATCTTTATTACTCCTGCTTGTTTCACTGAATTTTTATCTGAATTTCTCTGTGCTTTAATAAATAAGTTTAATGATAACAAAAGATTTATATTTCATATTTAGCCAAGTAGGAGTATTTCTGAAACTTGTTTTACTGAGACTTTGTTTCTTTTTTATTTATTAGTACATATGCACAGTACATAATGATTACATTTATCATGGGGAGCTGGTACATATACACAGAAAACTTAATTCTTTTTTCCACTGCCTTTTCCTCCCTCCAGCCCTGATCCTCCCAACTCTTGATCCCTTTCCCATTTGTAAAAGCTTTATTTGAATTGTCAGTTTTTTCCTTCAGTTCTTTTTTTCTCCATTTCCTTTTTCCCCTTACTCTTTCTAACTCTTTTCTCCTCACCTACTTGAAAAAGATCTGTCTACTTCTTCTTTATCTTCTATTTTGTTCTATATATGTCTGTCTGTCTGTCTATTTATCTATCTAGCATTTATCTATCTGTGTTTATCATCTGTAATTGGTTCTGTAAGTTTAGTTTGCAGAACACTGACTAGCCCACTTTCTAAATTATAGTTCCAAGCCCGTTTCTCATTATTATAATAATTAATATCTGATTAAATTTTATAAAACCATGTCATTAAGTGAATACATTGCTAAGATCCACACTTAGAGTCTTAGAAGGGCTTTTGTGGCAAAGGAGCCATACAGACTTCACTTTTACCCAGTTAGACCACATTAGGTTCTGAAATATTCAGTGGATTGTGATATCTCCTACTGAGATGAAAATGAATTTGGAAGACTGGTAGAAAATTAGTAGAAGTTTGTTTCTGACCTGTAAAATTTGAGATCCCTATAGGTGAGATGGCCACACAATTTCTGCTACCAACCATTAAACTTTTGAGCATGAAAAGATGCAATATTTTAGAAAGCATAAATTGCAACTACCCCAGGCAAACTGAAATGTATAATCAACATTTAAATAGATACTGAAGCAAGCAATTGATTATGGAATATTGGAATTTAGGGAGAGTTGTAACTAGACTGAAGATACAATTTTGAAGGCAGATGTGATGGCACACATTTGTAATCTCAGAACCTGGGTGGCTGAGGCAGGACGATTACCATGGTTTTGAGAGCAACCTGTGCTGCATAATGAATTCAAGGACAGCCTGAGCTGCATCGTGAGACACTGTGCTCCAAAAAGGGGGTGCAAAAACAATAAATAATAAATTTGAGAGATTGTATTGATATTTTAATGCTTTTTATTATCTTAGAACTAAATGAAATCATTTAGAGAAGAAATGTAGACAGAACAGATCCGAGCTCTAGAGTACTCAATACTTTAGAGGTCAATAATGCAAGGATTAGCCAAGTAAAGAGATCCAATGAGGGGGAAGGAGAACCTGAGGTTGAATATCCTATGAAACAGCAAAACTAAGTTCATAGAATTAGATAATGGCAACAGAAAAGAGCAAATAACACAGAGAGAACAAAGAGAAAATAGGAAAACAAAATAAAAAGGAAAAGAAAATGCCAAAAAGGAGTAAAACAGAAAGTAAGAAACCTCAAACTCTCTACTAGACCAATGAAGAACAAAAGAAGATACTAGTCAAAAGAAGATTTTTCTGTATTTTTAAATGAATTCTTCCTCTCTAGGTTCTGCAAGTGTAGAAGCTAGCATGCCATAGATATCTGAGCTTAGTTTTGTGGCCTGTAATTTTTTCTGTTTCCTACACCCCTGCTCTAAAGGCTCCTTCATGCATGCACCCCAGGCTATGGCAATTCTCAAGCCAAGGTGTGTCCTTGCTCATACTGGTTGATAGGGAAGAAAGCAGAACCCTGGTCTCTGTGTCCGATGTACACAGCCAGGTTGGGGTTCATTCAGACTGTTGGACTTACTGCAGCATTTTCAGACCCAGTGGCCTGTGAAAGGTACACATGCCAGGCCAGTTTTCTCACCACAGAAGACAGGGTACTGTGTTCTTATGCTGAGCTTAAGCTTTCTGCGGGTCCTACGTCTGGTCTCCACCCTCTCGACAGTCATCTCTCATAGCTGTCTCCTTCCTAGTCTCTGTAATTGTTCTAACCTGCAAACACTGCAGGGAAGTTGTTCTGTGGCTCAGTCTTAAACAATTGATCCCCTTCTCAAATGGTCTCTGCTTAAACTCGCTCAAACATCATAAGTGATGCCCTGGAGTTTTTCTTCCACTCTAGCCTGCTGTGCATAAGTTGTCATTTTCAGAGTAAAATCCCACACTGTTTTTGCACTTTACTACAGTGATGGGCTTTTGAGGACTGGGCCCATCTGTTGTTTCTTTATTGATCTGCTGACCCCCTTCGCTTACCTTGAATTTGTGGAGACAGGTTCCCCTCCCTAGGAGCTTGGGAGGGCTTTCCAGCTGGTCTTTTCTCTGAGTTTTGATCTGTTTCTTTAGCTTCTGTATAGTTTCTAATTTTCCAGTACCCAGAGATTTACCTTTTTGTTTCTTTCTTCATCAAGTTTTGTTTTCCATGTGTCTTGATTATAGGTCCTAGAGAGCATGTTTCATTCTAAAAGCTGCTGGTGCAACTCTTTCTTCTATTCCCTCCTCTCACTATCATGAGACAAAAATAACCTTCATGATCACTTTCTTTGTAGCATATGATTATTTGTTGAGTTAAAAGGAATGGGTTCCATCAGGAAGCCATCACCCCCTTTTCCACCTCCATCCTCCATCTTTGTCTCATCATTAGTTGTTTTGAATCTAAAGTTTTACCTTTCTGAAGAATAATTCCAGGGAAACTTTCCACGTATTTTAAAAATCTGAGCTCTGGAGCAGTCATACTTTTGCCTCTCTGTCTCTCTGCCTCTCTCCCAATTTATCTGCCTGTCTCTCTCTCTCTCTCTCACTCTCTTTCTCTTTTAAAATAACACAGCAGGGGCTTGTAGGAACAATGGTAGTACAAAATCCACACACTTGTTTCAGAAAATATTGCTAGATCACTTTTGAAACTGGACTGTACTTGTAGTTGACATCTTGTTGAGACAAATTTATTGAGATTTCATGAAGATGGAAAGAATGTAAGAAATGCGAGGAGCTAAGAAGACAGATGGTATATTTTTCTTATCTCTATTCCACTTGTAAGTGACTTAGAAATCTCCAAATTACAGAAAATAGCACACATTTTGTATGATTGTGAATTTCCGGAACACCTGTTTTATAAAAGCATGCTGCTTTGATGATAAATCACCTAGGCTTTATAAAATGACTCATCACTAATAGCTACACAAATAAGCTTAACAATTCATAAGCTCAAAATGATGTTCTTTTACTAGGTCTATATTTATTAAGACTATATTATTTTGCCCGTACTTGAGAATAAATAAATTTAAAGGGCTTTTTCCTTAAAAATAGTAGAGATCACATTCCTTTGGTGATCTATTTACTTATGTTCATCAACGTGATATAATTTTAACAGTGCAAAGGTGAATAATATTCCTAGGTCTTTGTTTCATATTCCTACATAGGAGTTATAAATGCAAACACAGTTTTTCTTTATATATACTCAGCACTCAGTACAAAATAATTCTATGATCAAATATGTGTGTGTGTGTTTTTCACCACATCTAGTGAGATACCCTACAATTCAACTAAACTATAAAATTAACACAGTTCCTACAGATACCTTGGGTTAGGCACTTAGTCCCATTAGGCTCCCTTACCTACTTCAGAACTGAATCACAACTAGTAGGTTCCCAGGTTACCTATACCTTTACTGTGGCATGACAATAATTGGAAACTTCCACACTCTTTTCAGGTTTGATTTGCATTAGTTCATCGAACCCAGGAAACATGTTATATTCTGTTGCTGATTTGTTATAAAGAATACTTTAAAGAATATCAGTTAACATCCCAGTGAAGATAAACAGCATGATATTTGGAAGTCTTGAGGGTAGGAACTTCTGAATTTCTGCTTCTCTAGAGTTAGAAAGCTATCATTCTCCTGGAACATCAATTTGTTTTGGTTCACAACCTGGAAGCATCCTTAAATCCTAATTTTTGGGACTTTTATAGATATCTCATTATGTATGCATAGAACAATTACTACCTCCATCTTTAACTTTATTTCTTTGTATGGAGAATGGGGAAAAGAGAGGGCTGAAAGTTGTAATTTTCTAATCATACCTTAGGCTTTCTGATGATCAATTTATATTGAGGACCCAACCACATTGCCTCATTAGAGTAAAAGGTGCATGTGTCATTCAGAAAATTACAAAAGCTTTGGGAGCTCTGTACCAGCAACTAGGGGCAAAGACTGATATATCATTTCACGCATACTTAATTCCTTACAGCACTATGTGCTGTAAATTAAGTATGAAAGTCTAAGATCTTGAAATTTCCCCTTATCTGGGGATGTTTCCATGTATTCCAAATCTCCATGTCTGCATTGCAGATGAGAAAACTGAGACCAGCATGGTTCATTAGTAAGATCAAGGTCACATCTGTGTTCAAAGACAGATTTGTGTAGAAGCAACAGCTCCTAGGTTCACAATCTGCTGCTGTGTCAATGGATAAATCTGTCTGTGTTTTTCAGGCGAGTATATTTTAACTCAGCTCTAACATACCTGCATGGGGTTTTTCTTAATCAATGTCACACCAAGACTGTTAATTCTAATGCCCACATATTGGCATGTTTTTCTTTATGTAGTTCAGAAGCATGCTGAATATATGGAACTCTATGGTCTTTGAAACCACTCTTCAGTAACTCTAGCACTTACCAGAAGCAAATTTTACCCCTTTGAGCCTTACCTGTCTCTTTCTTAAAATGTAGGTATCTTAGCTCCTATGTTTGAGAATTTTGTGGTGTTTAATGTATTCTCGTAGCACCCTGTCTGGCACATACTGAGCACTGCCTATTTGTCTAGAGAAATATGAATACTACTATGGTGGCAAAATATCTAATTATATAACCATGTTTATGCTGTTCCCCTGTGAATGAATTATGCAAGTTGCTTTTGTGTGATCTCTCATATAAATGGATGAAGCACTTAGTTCCAAGACTGACATGATATGAGTAAGACTTCTAAACAGAGTTATTTGTTCTGGGGACTAAATGGTATTGTAATGCTGAAAAACTGATTGCTGCAGAAAAAAAATAGTGAAGGGGTAGGGCATTTTCCTCATTCTCCCATTTCATTTATGCATGAAAGTAGAAATATGAAAAAATTTAAGAGAAGTTACCCACTCATTTTATTGAAGCTTCCCTCTCCCAGGATAGCATCTAATTGCTTCTTGAATAGTTCCAATGAGTTGCTCTTAGAATGAAACTTTATATTGCTAAAAACATTTTCCATATCTATGATTGGGAAAGATATGAGGTTATACTGAAAGCACACTTTTTCTTTGGCTTAAAAGTCATGCTTTGTTCTCAACAGGCCAACATACATTAAAATAGATAACAGGTCCCAGATCAGAGGGAACTCAATCACTTTATCACTATAACTTGTTGTTAGTTGCCTTGGACCCTGTGTAATTTCTCTTAAGGGAGAAAATGTTGGAGCTGCAAGACATAGGATTAATTACTTTAACCTACTTCTATTTACTAATGTACAGTTCCTGTGGATCAGTATTAACCTCATTGATTCTGAATAACAAAACAGCATAATTTAGGCTTATCCACTAAGGTCTTGTCCTCATTACTGCTAAGTAGATTCAAAACAATCCTTTTCTTGATGGTGACTCTTTCTCAGACATTTTATTATGATTTTGAAGTCATATGAGGCAGGTTTTTGCTAATTACCTGAAAACTTTTCATTATTGCAAATAGTAGATCAATAAAGACGTATTGAACACTTCAAAGAAACAGAACCTAGAATATAAAGCTCTAGAAGATTTAAGTTAGTGATTACATGAAAATAACAAAGAAAATCATTCCCAAGCCAAGAAGAAGATCAATTTCCTCTAATCTTACATGATGCTGCAATTTGCAATTTGGATCTTGAGTGTCTTTCAAAGACCCGTGTGTTAGGAGCTCGATCTCTGGGGTTCTACCATTGGCAGGTGTTAAACATTAAAGAGGTGTGTCCCAGTGAAAGGTCTAGATTATTAGACACATACCCCTTACCAATCTTAACCCCCCCCCTTCTTTGCTCCCTTTTGTTTCTGGCCATGACATGAGCAAATTTGTTTCACTATGCACTTCTATAGTGTTGTGCTATATCATTACAGGCTCCAAAGCAATAGTCAGTCAGTCATTGACTGAACCTCCAACTTGCTTTCTTTATAAGCTGATTACCTCAAATATATAGCTATAATGATGGAAAATTAACACATGAGATATATTTCTATTTCTCTTGTTTAGGAAACAATCAAGATCAGAGCAATCAAGATCTTATTGTGGCCATTGGAAAATGCTTCTCTTCCTGAAGAAACATTGCAGAGATGTATAAGGAAATGAAATTCAAGGAAGAACAAAGAGGGGAATGTGTGGATTTGAAGTTCTAAGGCTTTAACAAAATGAAAAAAGCCTGTTCAACCTTAAAGTATCCAGCTGCTAAAGGGTAAGATTTGCATCAAGTTCCTGCCTTTTATAAAGTAGTTTCCTCTTATCCTCAGGGCATACATTACAAAATCCCCAGTGGATGCCTGAAGCTGAATAGTCTAAACTCTCTAGATACTCAGGTAGCATATATAGTATGGAGACACTAGTCAAAGGGATAATTCATTCCTTGAGAAGGATGATGTGAGGTTTCTTCATATTACTCAAAGTAGTGTGGAATTTAAAACATCAGCTTTTTTATTTCTAGAATTTTCCACTTAATATTTCAGACCCTTGAACTTTATTCAAATGTACAGCCCCTTGGAGTATTAAACTCTTGTTTTGTTTCATAGAATAATTTGTTTACTAGGTGCTTCCTAGAAAGACTGTGGGCAGAAGATAGAAACAAAACGGAGAGCTATGAAAAAAGAAAGTAGTAATTGCAGGAATTAAAAAGGTGTTTTGGAGAAAGCTGAAAAGAAACTGAGAAATTGTATGATGAAAGATTGTTTTTTCTTTCAGGCAATAGGAAACCATAAAGAAGATCTCACTGTGTAATAGAAATCGAAGTGCACTCTGTATTGGGTGGGACAGGAGTGAGGAATATGAGAGGTGTACACAATGTGATCTTTGGGAGCTGTTTTTAGATCAAATAAGAATAGGTATGTGTGTATGTGAGTGAGGTGAGGGTGATATTATTCTATACAAATTGACCAGAGAGTCAACTTTCATTTTCCACTTCTAGAAATGTGTTTAGTTAACATACTAAATTCTTTCTGAGGTTAAAGTGTCACAATGTTGAGTAGTAGCTCTTTATATCTTGTGTTTGTATTCTAGTATGAGGAAAAGTTTTACCAACTGTAACCCAAATGTTCATAGACTTGGTAACATCCAACTGTGTAGAAACAAGGTTTCTACCTCATACCCTACAAATGTTCCCGAGTTATTTCCTCACAGTAATGCTTCTTATTAGTCTACAAATCAGCCTATAAGTTACTGTCATCGGTGGTGTCTCCTGTATTCTTCTACTCTCACTCTCATTTTTGTATATACCTTCCTTTTAAAATGTCCTACAAAGGGCATATTGCTGTTATAAACCATCATGATAAGATGATTGTTCATGTCATGTATGCTGTCTCTGAGTACCAAGACTGTGTTTTGTTTTCAGATTCTAAGGAATGTCACAACAGTTCCATAGAAGTTTGTAAATGGAGCTCATTTTGTTCCTGTGGGCCTCCAACTCTAGTTCTCCTAGCATGCCCTTTTCTAATCAGAATTTTTTCTTCCCTCACCAAATTGCAACAAAACAAAACAAACAAACAAACTAATAAAAACTCTTGCACTTGTAACTGGAAACCATTTTTGGTAAAGAGGCAGTCAACATGGATATGTGTATATATACATATACATGTATATGTATCCATATATATCTGCATATAGTAGTTTCATATCCCATTTTCTGTGGCCATAATACAATATCTAAGGTTGGGTAATTTATGAAGAAAAGATAATTGTTTTGATACATACTCTTTGGAGGGCTAAGAGCATTTGCTCACCTTCTGATGAGGGCATCATACTGAAAGAAAAAACAAGCATATGATGAAGAGAATCAAGAATGAGTCTAGGAAACCCAACTTTCTCTATAACAGCCTGCTGTCCTGGTAACTAGCCCACTCTTTTTTTTTTTTTTTAGGTTTTTTGAGACAGGGTCTCACTTTGTGGTTCAGGCTGGCCCTGAGCTCAGCCTCGAACTCACATCACAGCAATCCTCCTGCCTCTGCCTCCCAAGTGCTGGGATTACAGGCGTGAGCCACCATGCCTGGCACTGTGGTATGTGGTACTGATTGCTGCTGGGGTGAGTCTCCACACCCAGTATGGTATGTGGTTACCGAGGATTGAACTCGGGTCCTTGCGCTTGCAAGATAGGCACTGGGACCATTGAGCTAAATCCCCAGCCCACTAGCCCACTCTTGCAAGGACCACACTGATTTTTTCAAGAAGATGATGATTCTGTGACCTAAGTTCATTATAAAGATCTCATCACCTCTTAACACTTTCACACTGGGAATCGGGTCTTAAACTGAATTGTAGTGGAGAAAATCCATATTTAAACCATAGCACCCAGCAAATAAAGACCATACATTTCTTTGACTGCCAGAGATAATCCAATGACCAGCTTTAGATGGATAATTCATGTATTTTCTCTTGAGCAGAGGAGCAGCAGCCTCGATGTGTTTGTCTCTATCTGGATGAAACAGATTAATCAAATGCCAACATTTTCATATTCCTTTGGTTTGTTGCCATAGTAGCTCACAGGTCTTTTGTGGCTCACTGTAACTCCATTCCCAAATGTTGGAAATCATTTTTGTTGAATCAACAGGGAATAGGTGAAGTTAGAATTGACTTTTTCAGGGGTGTTTGAAGATTTTAAAACTTCTAGTAGCTCCAGATTTTTTTTTGCTGAAGAAACTAAAGCACATACATCCCCTTAACTTCTTCACTAGTATTAAGATATAGTCTAGAAATTAGACAGTATCCATGTATCCAGTTAGAAGTACATAGAAAGCACTCAACTGAATTGGTGCCTACTGCTTTTGCTCTAGGTTGTGAACCAAAACAACTCGTGAGTTCAGGGTATGAGTATTATGAATGCATTTATTCCATTTGCTTGGAACGGATGAAAATGTTAAAGCCGCAGATGTGCTCAAGGGTTTATCACAGAGAGGTTGATGTAATATAGATGTCTGTGCTGTATTCTCTGAATGTAATTCAGTGATTTTAGGAAGTAGTCTTTTGTTGATGACTGGAAGCATGAGGATATTATTGGTTATATCCCTATCAACTCTGACAGCAAATGATGTAGATGCCTTGAATTACTGACACAATCTTAACTTTTCAAGTGATTTCGAGTCTGAGTATTGTTCTAAATTGTTTTGAAGGTATATAGGAGGTACTACAAAGAATAGTGATCTGTGTTCATTGTGTAAAGAAGCAAAATATACGTATTTAAAAACAAACAAGTTTCAAGAAATTCTCTACCACAGCTACAGTAAAAAGTCAGAAGTATAGCAAGCCACTCCTTTTTATACAACAAATTTCACCTAATGAAGATAGTTGAGTAGGATGAATAAGCAAGGATATTTTTTGTTAGAATAAAGATTAACAGAGCTAGACCACGAATGTAATGATTATAGGCCAAAAATAACTTGATGAGTGGGAGTGGAAGAAAGCCTTTAAAATGACGAAGCCTCCATAAAAGTTCAAGGCCAGAACACTGAATCTAAACTATTAACATTCAGTAAAAAAGAAAATAATGTAATGTGCACTAAGCTGGAAACACTTGAGAATAAAGATTTCAACAAAACTGTTTTCTGAAGGAGAGAAAAACAGCGTTTCACATTTTTAGAAAACAAAGACAAATCTTCAGAAGAGAAAATGGGGGACCCTGTGACCATATCATGGAGGAACCGCTTAACTGTGAGAAGTACATGGAGCAAAGTCCTTGTTAAAGGGAACAGCTGAACAATTACTGCTAGTCATTTGCTTTTCATAACTAATCTTACTATGGATACAAAGACAAACTTCTAAAAAAATCTTATGGGAGAAAATACTAGAAGTTCTGATTGGGAGAAGCAGACGTAAATAGCTGCTGTGCTAGTTAGGGGAGAAAACAACCTAACGAAAGCGATGTGAGAGACAAAATGTTGTGTAAAATATTATGTACAAATAAATATAACAAGAGTAAAAACAATTGGATCGCTGTTTGAATATAAGCTTAAATGTAGTGCTGATACACTATGGAAGTAGAAAGGGGAATCTGGGCTAGCAGAAGGCATATGAGGAGTTGGATGATATCTTGGGATCTGGAGGTGAAACACACTTCTTATTAATTGAACCTGAGAGTGTTGTCCCAGGCTCTTCCCCTGCAGTAGCTTGTTTTACTTTGGGCACTTCTTCAGTGAGGTGATAGTGTGAGGAACTCTTCACAGTCACACATCTAAAGCTCAGCTCAAATCGGACTGGTAAAGCATCTGCTCTTTTTACCCAACGGTGATTATTTAAAAAGCACAAGATAATCCTTTCAGTTTATTCACAACAGTAGGGTCATCAGAAAGTTTTCAGTTCTTAGTTGCACAATCCCAGTGTCATTAAGAAGAAAGTGAAGGTTAGACATGCATCAAATCAGGTCATATCTCACTGAAAGATAAAGTTCCTGCTTCCATAGAAGAAAGGTTAGATCTTGGGATGGGGATAGAGGAACAAAATACTCCATCTCTGTGTACACAGTAGTTTACTAGATGATGGAGAAGGGATGTTCCTAATTGTTAAAAGAGAAAGAAAACTGGATTTTAATATAGAAAGTGAAAAAGAATGTAATCATAAAGAAATTATCTGTATAACAAAGTGATTCCTATTTTTCATAGGGTAGTTCATACTAATTTGATATGACAAATAGTTCACAACTAATCATTTCCTGCAATAATTTTCCTTCTCGTGTCTTCATTCATTGTCACTTGCAAAGAAGAGATGACAGACAGCTTGACCATGTTTTGCTGCGTTGTCATATGAAACAAACACTTCCTGTCTATTCACCTCTCGTATGTCCAATAGTGTCTTAACTGGTTTCTTTGACTCCAGTCTAGACTCTCTTAGTTCTGTACTTCATACTGCTGCCAGGATAAACTGTGTAAAATGCAATTCTGACAATGCCGTTCCTTTGCTTAGCATGTGCCATTGACTACCCACTGTTGGAACCTGCCTTTCCACACTCATCTCTACTTGTTCCCTCCAGCATTCTTCACTTCAACTGGAACAAATTGCTCATTGTTCCCAAAAGAAGGAAGCTGTACTGCCTTTTTGCGGGCTGTTCTCCACATCCAGCATGTCTTTTCCTGATTTTTTTGTAACTTGACAATACCATCTTTCCACAACCTCAAAAGATAGATCCTCAGTGAAACATATGAGAACTTGTCAGCAAGAATCACCATGAATTTTTTAACATTTCTCAGAATGGTACTTAGGAAATTTAAATGTGTTTTTTATATATAAATGAATATGCCCCACTGCATTGAAAATCTGCTATTCATTAGCACATTTTAAAACTAAAGGAACTAATAGCATTGGCCCCTCATCTTTGTTAGCGTAGCAGTCATATTCATTTATTTAACACAATTTTAATTAAGTGCTTATAAAATGCCTTATACATTGCCAGGTACTGAGAAAGCAATAGTGAAAAATTAGACAAGGTAATTTTCTTCGGTACACTGTGTTGAGGACACAGACAAGAAAACCAACAAAATAAAAAAATACTAATAAATTTCATGGTACTAGCAAATAAATCTGCTCTTATTGTGATTGCCTCAGGTACAAACCCACTTTCTCACACTTCTCAAGCATAGCACTGAATTTCATTTCTTAACCTTCCCATGTCTAGTGGGGTCATGTAACTAGCTCTTGCCAAAGGAATAGGGATGAAGGCTAAGTGTGTCATAGCTTGGCAGGTGAAGATAAGAACAGGTAAATTCTGTATTATTCTGTCTTCCCTTGCCACTTAGCCTGTTGCATAGGATCCATGAAAGGCCTGTGATGAACTTGAGGATAGCAGATCACATCTGTTGTGGTTTGTGTCTAGATGTCCTCCAAGAGCTTCATGTAGTTGCAACATTTTTCTCAGAGGTGGCTGAATAGAGTGTGTGATGCTGGGATTAAGGATGTGTGATCACGGATTTTGTCCACTGATTGGTTTGGAACCTCCCTAATCCCAGTAGTCTGGATAAGATGAAAGGCGCAAAAAGATGCTGTTGAAATTCTTTGTGGGTTTTTCTACCACGTGAGTGCCATGAAGTGTTTCTCCTCTGTGACACCCCTCTGCCAGGGGCCAGGCTGTCTTGGAGTCAGCTAACTATGGACTGACACCTCTACAAAGTGTGAGCATTTTTAGCTTTGTGTGCCAGGTATTTTCTCAGCAACGAGAGAAAAGTAACTAAGACATCATTGCAGGAGATGTCTGGATTTTTTTTTTTTTTTAGGTTTTTTGAGACAGGGTCTTGCTTTGTGGTTCAGGCTGGCCCTGAGTTCAGCCTCAAACTCACATCACAGCAATCCTCCTGCCTCTGCCTCCCGTGTGCTGGGAATACAGGCATGAGCCACCACGCCCGGCACTGTGCTATGTGGTATTGGTTGCTGCTGGGTGTGGGTCTCCACACCCAGTATTGTTATGTGGTTACCAGGGAATCGAACCCGGGTCCTTGCACTTGCAAGACAGGCGCCGGAACCACTGAGCTAACTCCCCAGCCCGATGTCTGGATTTTTGAATGGTTATGTCGAGGTTGTTCATTGACCACCTAATTGAACTATATGGTGAGTAAGAAATAAATCTTTGTTCTATTCCAGTGGATATATAAAAATTCTTTGCTACACTAGTTAGGCTGCTTTGGCATAAAGTGATCACTGCATTGCACGAGCAGGGTTAACGTGAAGATTAGGGACAAGTTCACAGGTATGTCTGAAAAGCACTTTTATCTTCTTAGAAGCTGTCCTAAAGAATTTTGATCATCCCCATTCAACATGTAGGTCATTCAGCTTTCCTCATGACATGCCCACTACTATTATGGAAGTGATATATCCAGCCAAGACAAAAGAACTCTGATCTGCTCCAGAGAAAAGCAGCATGGTTAAATAAACATATTTTTCTAACTGTATGTATCCTCCTAATATATACTTAACAAGTTATTGCTATAGATTTTTTGTAGTGACTTAATCTTTTTATAACCACTAAATGGTACTGTATGTCAGTTGAGAAGTTGAAGCAAAACAGGATGAAAGATTTGACCTCTGTCTTGGTGTGCTGACCCATTTTGAACACACACTGCTCTGGTAGGAACTAGAATGTGTAGAAAGAAATATTCTATCTGTCAATTAATTGAGTCCGTGCTTTTCCAGTAGTCTTGGTTCATGACACGCAGGCTAATTTGGTCAAGCATTACCAATTACGGAGGAACATTTTGCTTAGACTGCGGTAGAGATGATGTGTCAGCTTCCAAGTTCAGCCACATATGTTCTTAAATCCAGAATACTGCTTCTCACCCACTTTACCTATATGAGGGATTTTTACCGGGTGAAAATTTCAGGATAATAATTCATTACGTACTCAGGTGCCTACTAGGACATGTGAAAATGTTAATGACTTTAATAAATTTAATGAACACTGTTCAGTTTGGCATTTGAAAATACAGATATGGGTGATGTAGACCTAAAGTGGATAGGGAGACCATGCAGATTATTCATGTGCAAGGGTCTAAAATAACATCAAGGTTTTCAAATTGTTGAACATGATAGTTAGAAATTTCATTAAATATTTGCAAAATGAATGTTTGTAAGGATGATGAATAGAGTTGTGACATATTTTTTTTTGCTTATCATTTTCTTTGGGAATAGTATGCTGCTTAGAATGTTCCTGGGGTATTCCAAAACAAAGCCAAGTGATGTGATCTGACCATAGCTCAAAGGAAAAGTACAACAACTGTTATCCAAACTTGACAGGATGTCCGTGGAACTAACCTGCTAGGAGGAAACAGTGACAAATTCCTCCAGACATTTAACTATAGACAGTTTCCAAAGGACCAAATTTCTGTTGGACTCACTGTACACAGATTCATAGATCCTACCCTAGTCATTCCTATCCTCTCAGTCAAAGGCAGAAAACTGCTGACTAGCAAGGCCTAGTGCTGAAATAAAGCGCACTGGTTTGAATTCCATCTATATCACTTACTACTATGTGACCATGATCATATTACTCAGCCTCTCTCAGCTTGAGTTTTCCTATCTTGAAATGGGTATAAAAATACCTATTTGGTGAACATTAAATTACATACAAAGAGGATTTGTCTGGATAATGACTAGAACATTTTGAAAGTTCAATAGATGGTGGATATTCAGAATATAACATTCAAAAGGCACTTCTTTTACTTCCTCTCCAACTCTCTTTCTATGGTCAGTACTCATGAATATATACTTAGGTAGTTTTAGCAAATGGGCTAAGCAAAATTTTGAAGCATGCCTAAAGTTATGATATATGAATTTCATTATTTCCAAATATTTCAATTGTCAAAAAAGGAAATAAACATATCAGTATTTATGATGAAAAAAGATTGTGTTGAAAAGTAAAATGTCTTTTTTCTTTTTTTTTTTTTTTTTTTTTTTTTTTTAGGTTTTTTTTTGAGACAGGGTCTCGCTTTTGTGGTTTAGGCTGGCCCTGAGCTCAGCCTCAAACTCACATCACAATCCTCCTGCCCCTGCCTCCCGAGTGCTGGGATGACAGGCGTGAGCCACCACGCCCGGCACAGTGGTATGTGGTATTGGTTGCTGCTGGGTGTGGGTCTCCACGCCCAGTATTGTTATGTGGTTACCGGGGAATCGAACCCGGGCCCTTGCGCTTGCAAGACAGGCGCCGGAACCACTGAGCTAACTCCCCGGCCCCTAAAATGTCTTTTTTCATAAAAGGTAAACTTATCATCCTTGGTCTTGAACAAAATCACAAATATGATTAAAATCTCAGAGAATAAGTGGAATTACTTAAATTTCATAACTTTGCATTTCATAATTATAAGAAACTAATCAAAATTGTGTGTGAAGGCATAATTGTGGAATTGCCTTGCTAATAAGACTAAAATACTAATAAAAATAATTTTAAGCAGTTCATGAGACTGAATATGTCACCAATACTAGTGGGATTTTATTAATACTAATTGGAAAAAGGGAAAACTTCTACAGTCCAGGTTTAAACTGTGTGGAAGAGATAAAAACAACAGCTGTGAAAACACAATTGTTCTGTGTGTCACTACTATATGAAGTAGCTTAATAGATTTTCATTGACAGGTCCTATGTATATAAGGCATAGTGGAAATTTCTTCTGATCCACATCAAATCCTCTAGCCACATCTCCCATCCAGACAATCTGAAGGTCTAAAAAGGCATTGACTAGCTTTAATGCAATGGTCACTTAATAGTGCTTTGTCTTTGGCCAGCTTCAAAGCAGCAAATGTCTCTTATTTCTGGCCTGAGCGATTCTTGATTGTTGGGACAAGTGTGCTTTAATAAGCATTTGGCGTTCAAGCAGGAGCAACCTGGAAGTAGGGTGGACAAAGTCAATATCCTTTAGTGTAGTGTTTACCAGTAAGAAACAAAAGTGATATTTAAACACTGTTTTCTTTTTAGGAAGATGGTCTTGGGCTGCACTTTATGTAGTAAATTAGATGGACCTACATGATTGAGCACCTACATAATTGGCCCACCTGATTATATATTTTTGAACTGCTTCTCTCTCCTTCCTTGTTGTACACCCTCTATCCCTATTTCTTCCTCTTGCATCACACCTGCACCTTTGCAGTCATAATTAAACTTTTTTATCTGTTGCAAGGTGAAACTAAGCTAAGGTATTTTCACATGAGAAGTGTTTCATTCCACAAAAGGAACTCACTACCAATGAAGAGAAGACCCAAATATAATGCATATAATCTCTATGTTTTTCATTACTCTAAAATAAAGCAAACTCATTATGACTTATTTGGTTTTACGTGTGCTTTATATTTGAATTTTTCTTTATTATACAAGAATACAGAATAAAGTTGAGATTGATTGCAGTGCACTAAATAAGCTCTTGCAAAGGCTTAATGTTCTAAAATCAGTGCTCTTACTCATCTTCCATGGCAAGTTACCATGGTATATTGCCTTAGTCAACAGTAGTTCTAGTAGGTGCCTGGCCAGTTTAGTCTTCTAACCCTGCTGCAGTCAAACGTAAATTGCTGGCTGCGTTTTGGTGGTATTTTCACACCAAGTAATAATGGCTATGGTTCTTGAATTACCTTACAATGAGGAAAATTTGACACAAAGCAAAGGCAGAACACACGGAAATCACTGTTTCGGAAAGATTCTGTTCAAAGTGAGGGCAAAAGCACGTTTGGGAGGGAAGTTGTCTTTGAATCTGCTTTTAATCACCCAACTTACTTACCTTATGAGACCTGCTTGGCTCTGGAATAACAAATTAAACTATATTCTACTGTAGCAAAATTTTACTTCAAAAATTATTGAAGTTATAGGATGACCATGATGTCTTTAGGACACTATTGACAAATACAGTATATCTTAAGAACCAACTCTGAATGTTGTGCCATGGGCTCTGGGAGCCTTGGGCTGAAAGTTTCTGATGCTCAGTAAGAAACAATACAAAATCACTGCACTGTTTCCCATTGTTAATTTAGAAGTTTTCAGGTTGTCATCTGAAGGGTTTTATCTGTATTCAAATCTATCCAATTGATGATAACTTTAACATACATTTTATCTCCTATAAACTGTGCTGGGTTCATTGCCACAAAAATCCAAATGAGAAGTATTTTCTGAAAGAGCCATGTTGTCCAGTTGAAGCCATCATCAGGGAGCATAACTTCCAGTCTTATTCTCTACTACGCAGTTCTGTTAAGTTTTAGTTTCCTAGAAAACCCAGAAGTACTACAGAGTTACTAAATGAATATTGGTGGAAAGCTGCTTGTGCACATATGTTTGTATGTGTGTATAATGATTTTTATCAATCTGAGGGTGGATTATGTTATTATTCTGGTTTATTCATTTGAATAGCTGGAAATATAGAAAAGCTATGTTGCCTTTAGTGTCCACTAAGAAGAACATTACCTTCAGCCTCAAAGAAACTCATAAAATTCAATCAAACTTTAGTTGTAGCAAATTACAGTGTCTCTGTCTACCTCAAGCTACATAACTTGGATTAAATAGAATAAATTACCATGACAAGTCAATTATAGTGGCTCATGTTTGTAATCCTAGCACTCACTCGCAAATTCCAACACAGCTGGGGCAACTTAGTGACTTCATGAAACCTTTTCTCAAAATATATACAAAATGAAAAAAGGGCTATGAATGAAGCTCAGTGGAAAGGTTCTGGGTTCAATCCCTTGTATGGCAAAAAATATCATAATGTAGAACATGTGGTGCTATGTTTGTTTTGGACAGTCCTCATAAATTCTCTCCATTGCAAATTTAAAATATTAGAAAAATTTGCAGAGAGGATGAATGATCTAGTCATCCTTGGGTGAATACGTTTTGTCCCTTAAGAAGAGCTGAGAGAGGCCAAGCTAAGTATTTTCTCATGCTTTTAAATTTTACTAATGCTTGTAACACAAGTCCTTGTGGGGAAGCAGTGGTCTTTCTCAGCAAGATACATGTTATGTTTATTGCTTTGTTTGTTTGTTTGATTTTTCTGATAGACAGGTCTACACTGCAAGAAGCCTAAGATCCTAGGTATTTGAAAATTAAAGAACAGCAGCAAAGAGCCAGATGCTGCAGTTATAAAAGTTGCAAAGGTATCATAAACACCAGGTGTGCCATATAAATGCACAGGTTTTTTACCCTGCCACACTATTATCACATGGTTCCAACATCTGTTCATTCCTGTCCGGTCTCCCACAGACAGTATTTATTAAAATCAAATATGCACTAGCTCTCACTTATGTGCCTTGGGCAGGAAGTGCCACAGTGGCCTCATTACAACGTGTAAGTGAGCCGATAAAAATTGATTTTTATCAGTAAACTTACAATTATCCTTACAAGCCAATATAGTGTCTTATGGCTTTGGTGTGCCTTCTATTAATTACTCTGTGGTTTCTATCAGAGAGGGGCTAGCACAGAAATTTTTTCATAAGTTGCAAATAATTTGAGACTTAATAGAGTATATATTTGAGGCTATTATCTAAAGAAATGCAATTGTCTTAGTTTTAGCTGGGGGATATATAAGAAAGTAGAAATTAATACAATCAAGTGGATATTTTAACTATTTTATTGCACAGCAATATTAAATGAAAGATTACATTATAAAATGATATATTAGAAGCAAACAATCTAGTATAGAGGAAATAAAATGGTCTGGAAATTAAGAGCCTTAAGCTCTGACTCTTTTTTTTTTTTTAGGTTTTTGAGACAGGGTCTTGCTTTGTGGTTCAGGCTGGCCCTGAGCTCAGCCTCAAACTCACATCACAATCCTCCTGCCTCTGCCTCCCGAGTGCTGGGATTACAGGTGTGAGCCACCACGCCCGGCACAGTGGTATGTGGTACTGGTTGCTGCTGGGTGTGGGTCTCCACACCCAGTATTGTTATGTGGTTACCGGGGAATCGAACCCGGGCCCTTGCACTTGCAAGACGTGCCGGAACCACTGAGCTAACTCCCCGGCCCCTAAGCTCTGACTCTTAATCTATCCTTGCAGCCTTTAAGCCTTAGTGTTCTCATCTGGGAAGTGAACGGATGGGAAAATGCATACTACATTTCCTTCCTGTTTTGATGACTTATAACTAATAAAAATTTCGATTGTGGATAATATTTTGCTTTATCTCTTGATTTGAAAATTTTTGTTTTCCCCTCAATGGGACATCACCACATTGTATCTGAACTATAACCAACACCAAGTGAGTAGAATTCAAATTAATGACTGTTTTTCTAGGTCTGTTTTGTTTTTAATCCCTGAAAGGAGGAATGAGAAACAGAGGAATTATAAAGTTAAGCATTGAAAGGACAGTTAATTTGACCAGAAAAATCAAAACCTCTACCTTGTCATATCACACATAAAAATAAATTCCAAATGAGTGACAGATTCTAAATATAGGGGAAAACCTCATGCACATAAGTGAGATTCTTGAAGTGCTGCCCCAACAGCCTTGAGTATCATCCATAGACAGTCTTCAGACGCTGCCCCTTCAGTGGCAGCATCCAATGGACTTCCCAGAGCAGTCCATGTCCAGGCCTGATCAGATGCACTGGCATGGCTCTCTCATTTCAACTCAAGAACATTTGGAAAGGACATGCTGTCCCCAAAGCTGCAAGTGAAGTCAGCTGAGGTCGTTAGTTATCTATCATGGCAACTCAACTTCTTCCTTTGACCACTTTTCTCTGTCTCTCTCATTTTTCAGATGCTAATGGTAAGAGCACATGGTCAAGCTGGGCATGGGGCACATGCTTATAGTCCTAGCTACTGAGGATGCTGGGGCAAGAGGATAAGAAATTTGAGACCAACCTTGGAAACTGAATAAAATTGAACCTCTAAATAAAACTAAAAGGTCTGAGGATATACAAATAGCTTACAGTTAGAGGGCCCCTGGCTTCAATGCCCAGGACTGAGGCAGACAAAAAGGAAAAAATCAAGAGCACATGGTCATAAACATTTAGGAGGACAACCTCTTTTTCAGACTCTGCATGTTAGACCCC
Source organism: Petromus typicus (assembly GCA_004026965.1). Taxonomy (NCBI): domain Eukaryota; kingdom Metazoa; phylum Chordata; class Mammalia; order Rodentia; family Petromuridae; genus Petromus; species Petromus typicus. Next base: position 3,976 of record PVIR01010879.1, on the reverse strand, counting down.
ATAATCTGCTGGAACATATTAAAATACAATTAAAAATTTGTCCTTAGAACATATATGTCAGAATCTATAAAGGAAGAAATGTAAAGAAGTGATCAAATTAAAATTTAAAACTTCCTTTAATATTGCAAATGACATCTCAATTAAAATTAAAATACATGTATGTTACATACACTATGCAGTGATGAAAATGGTGACATCCTGTCATTTGTGGCATCATGCATGGAATGTGAAATCATTAAATAAGATAAGCCACACATGGAAAGAAAGGCACTGAATGATACATAGAATTTATATGTAAAATATAAAAATGAGGATATCATAGAAACTGAAAAGAATGATGGTTGCCAGAGGTTGGAAGGAGAGGCAGAAGGAAGGAAAGGTTGATAAATGGGGGCTAAATCCCTATAATAAGTTCTATTGCTAATTACTCTGATTTGATCATTATATAATACATGCATATACCAAAGCAACATATATACCCCACTTATGTGTATAATTATTAGGTGTCACTCAGAATAATCTTTTAAAAAACGGCATAATTGAAGAAAATACCTTTAAAGCATAATAGACAGAGCCCATATAAATTGTTGCTAAAGAATAGCTAAAAAGGAGCAAGTAAAATGCATCCTACATATATTAAGAAGAAATCAAAGAAAAGATCTTTCCAATGAATAGGAAAAGATTACCTTAACCTTACTTGAAGTCAAAATTTATTGAAATTAAAGAAAACTTACTTGAAATTTGAGAATTGCAAACATAATGTGCTAATTTGTAAAATGAAAAAGACAGACTATACAAAAAGAGCAAAATTAAATTCATACATACATACATATGTATATACATACATACATATCAGAGGAAATGGCATTCACTGTATTTGTGGAAATGTAAATGGCTTCTGCTAGGGCACTTGGGGTGTAATCTCTCAAGATTGCAAGTGTGAATACCTTTCGATCCAGCATTTATCCTTTTAGAAATATATAGTGCAGAAATATTAATACTTAAACAAAAATATAGCCAAGGAAATGTAATTGTTTTTGATAGGAAGAAACTTCAAAAAAAAATCCAAAAAGGAGACATATGTTTAAAAGTATTGTACTTCTGTACTTTGAAATACTATACAGAAGATAAAACAAGTGAGGTTTATCCATACATTTGGTGTGGAAAAATACTTATGTTGCTAAAAGAACGAGAAGCTATAGAAAAATGCATGAGTCAGCTGCCTGTCAAGGTGGTGCATGCTGATAATTCTGGGAAGCTGAAACAGTAAGATCACAAGGCAGAACCCAGCCTAGGAAACTTAGTGAGTCCTGGTCTCAAAATCAAAAAGAACAATAAAGGGCTAGAGATGTAGCTCACCGAGGAGGCACTGTGTTTTAATGCAAGGGAACATCAAGAAAAACAAAGAAAGAAAAAAGAAAAAATATTACACGCATATGTTATGAATGTATCAGAAAAGTTCTTGAAAGAGCTATAAACCAGGACAGGAGAGTTGGGTGTGATGGTGTGTAAAGAGAACATTTATATTTACTCCAGATAAGTCTGAATTATTCAATGATGTGGCACTTAAATTACCTTTAAAATGAAAGAAATCTAAAAACTAGAAATAAAATATACCAGATGAGCAAGGCTTGATGATCTTCCATTTATTTGAATTGCTTTATTGTCATTATTATTACCTACTACAGGATACAATCACTCGGCATTTTCTGGAGCCCAAACATCCTATATAATAATCTGTAGAATTCTGTGTTACTGTAAGTGACTTATTCTGCATTATCTAATTGTGCTCCATTCTGATACTTTCACACAAATGTCTTGAAAACCAGGAAAGTGAAGCATTCTATGAATCTCATAGAAAATAATTCATATTTTACTTTTCAGAAACATGTTCACAAGATCCTTTTTATCCCACTTAAAGGCTATAGTCATCTAAGAGTGAGTGAAATATGCAAAAGATAGGAATGGGCTTTGAAAAGTAGAAAGTAAAGTTTTCGAATATGAGAACATCCCTGAAGCCATTTCTTCACAGAACCGGGTAGATCTGGGGAAGTGCTGGTGGTAAGCTTGGATTGGGCAGGCAACTTTGTGCTGTGTAAACCCACTGAAAACAAAAGTGTTCGGAGCTGAGTCTGATACCTTCATCCTTTGCTCCCTGATGCTGAGTCACTTCGTTTTCCAGGGGAATCTCCTGCTTCCTTGAAGTTCCTGCCCTGTAGCTGTACCACAAATGATTCCTTTTCCGTGTACTTTCTGCCCACTTTCTTAAGGGCCCCAGGTGAAAACTTTGCATTCTACTCTTCTCCAATTCTGCTTTCATTGGACACATCAGGATTTGTCTGATTAATCTTGTAAACTTCACCGAAAGGTTCCCAAATTAGTATCTGCATTCTAAACAAAAGCCAAAGTTTTACAAAGTGCACTATACCTGAATTTGACCTACTGCACCAGAATCTCTCAGAGTAGGTGCCCTAGTTTCTGTAACTTCCAAAACCTGACTGAGAAGATTCTAATACAATCAGAACTGGGAGCTGAGTATGGCTTGTACTTTGCCTGCCTCTTCCCCTATTCCAACATTCAACTTCCATGGCTTTGCAGTCTCCATTTTCATTACTTAGAATCTCAACATGCATGACATTTTAAACCACACAAATGCATTTTATGGCTATTACTTCCAAGTTTTCTAACTCACCCTTTTCTCAGGTCTACAACTGCAAAGACAGCTCTGATTTCTACCAGACTTTTTAATCTTTATAGGCCACACAAAGGTCATATAAAATTTCCCTCTTTCTGTAGCACTCCAGAAAGACTCCAGCCTTTGGGTCTATAAAACTGTCTTTTTGCAGTCTGAAGCATTCTCCACATTGCAGATGAGTAACATTTTCAAATGCAAATGACTCCATCCTCCACATACACACTAAATAGCCTTGCATAAGCCTTTTAATGGTTTCATGTGGTTTTTCCTTTGTACCATGTCATCCAAGTTATCTGTAACTGGTGCTCTGTGTATATTTCTGGCCTTAACTTCTACCTGTCTGTTGGAACTCTGTGTTGCATTCATGCTGAGAGAGTTGCACCATTTCCCACACTCACTGTGATACTTCTTTATGAATGGGTCCTCACAATCTGGAAGGCCGTGGGCTCCCTTTGCAAGTCTAGCTCCTCATTATCCTTTAAAGACTTGTCTCCAGTGGTCTCTCTCTCCTTCTTGATGAAATCTCAAAGCTGATGCTGGTTTTAAAAGTCAAATTGTCCATGTACTTTATAATAAATCAGTGTAATAAATCAGTGTATTAAATAAATAAGTCCTGAGTGATACTAAACTATTGAGCAATTGGATACTGGTGAATGCTGGTTGTATATCAACCCTGCTGAAACGATCAAATGTATCCCTTAATATTTAGAAAGATTGTCTCTTTTCCTATCTTCTCTTCCCCTCATTTGCTCCACTTTTCAGACAAATCCTAAACAACTGAGCTGCGAGAGAATGAACAGCTCCAACCTTCACTACGCACCAATAAATATGTCAAGAGAGTTCTTGAGACTTAACTGTTTCTCTCCTCATGCATCATTGCTAGCAGATTCTCTCAGATCGCTTCTGCATTATTGCCTGCTCCATTCTGATGATCAGTGTCCTATGTGCAAAGGTAAAGCCTGGTATAGGAATACTTTCTTTGCAAGAATAATGACTGATGGGGCCGGGGAGTTAGCTCAGTGGTTCCGGCGCCTGTCTTGCAGGCGCAAGGGCCCGGGTTTGATTCCCCGGTAACCACATAACAATACTGGGTGTGGAGACCCACACCCAGCAGCAACCAGTACCACATACCACAGTGCCGGGCGTGGTGGCTCACGCCTGTAATCCCAGCACTCGGGAGGCAGAGGCAGGAGGATTGTGATGCGAGTTGGAGGCTGAGCTCAGGGCCAGCCTGAACCACAAAGCGAGACCCTGTCTCAAAAAACCTAAAAAAAAAAAAAA
>PVIR01010878.1:0-48683 GCA_004026965.1 Petromus typicus | reverse complement strand
TATGAAGAAATGCTCAACATCATTAGTCATTCGAGAGATGCAGATGAAAACAACATTGAGATTTCATCTCACTCCACATAGAATGGCTGCCATCTCAGAATCAGCCAACAGCAAATGTTGGCGAGGCTGCGGAGAAGAAGGAACCCTTCTCCACTGTTGGTGGGACTGTAGACTCGTACAACCCCTGTGGAGATCAGTTCGGAGAATCCTCAAAAAGCTAGGACTGACGGTCCCATTTGACCCGGCCATATCCCCAAATTTAAAGACCCAATTTAAAAGCAGTCATCCGATATGAACATTTTTCAGATGAAGAAGTAAAAGTTAGAAATAAAATATGAAAAATGTTCTTCACTTGTCATTCAAGAGAGGTAGATGAAAACAACAGTGACATTCCATCTTACTCCAGATAGAATGACCACTATTGAGAAATCGACCAATAAATAATGCTGGTGGGGCTGTGGGGAGAAAGGAACACCCTTCCATTATTGATGGGAATATAGCCTGGTGCAGTCACCATGGAAATCAGTGTGGAGATTCCTCAAAACCCAAAATTAGAAGTCCCATTTGACTCTGGTATTTCTGTGTTGGGTATATTCATAAAAGAATTAATATCTTAATAGTATAACAACATATGAACATCCATGTTTGTAGCATCTCGATTTATAATAGCTAAATCTTCAAAACAGTCAAAATGTCCATTAACTGGAAACTGGATAACGAAGATATATAGTTGTTAATAAAATGGAGTATTAGTCAGCCATAAAGAATAATAAATTAGAGACATTTATAGCTAAATTGATGGATCTTGAGGCCATAGTGATAAGTGAAATAAATAGGACACAGATACATATATACCATATCATTTCTCTACTGTGAGAAACTGAACATGTAAGTAAGGTTCAGAATACATGATAGATATTGTGAAATAAGAAAAAAATGTTAAAAAGGTAAGTGCATCTGGGGTAGAGCCAGGGGAAAGCAGAGAAAGGGAAGAAAAAAGTTGATTAAAAAGGAAAAAACAGAAAAAAAGCTTATGTATATAGGGAAGTGTGGGATTGGACAGAGGGCAGGGAAATATGAAAAATAAGAATCAAGATATATCATATAGAGATACAAATTCTCAATGAGGAATGTAATCATAATATATTCCTAAAATGTACTAATAAACTCAAATTATTAAAATACTTTTTTTAAAGGAATAAAGACAGGGAGAAGTTAAATAATTATGATTTGCATGTTATGTGTTACTCTACATAGAAAATCCTAAAGACCTCCACTGAAATACTTCTAGATTTAATAAATGAATTCATGAGTATAGCTGGATGCAACAATACTCAAAAATCAATAAAATTTCTTTGTACAAATAACAAATTCCCTGGCCCTTGTTCTTAGGTATGAAAAAACAATACAGTTTAAATGGTTATACTGCCAAGATTGTTACACAGATTTAATGCAACCTCGGTCAAAATATCAATTATATCTCTTACAAAATTAGAGAAAACAATTATAAAGTTAATTTGGAAGCAGAAGGTACCTAGAATAACAAAAAGCAAGACAGAGGGCATCATGTCCCCTGACTTGAAATTATATCACAGAGATAATCTGTTAAAAACAGCATAAGATTGTCAAATAATAAAAACAATAAAACAGACCCAAAGATCTATTGAAAAGAGCAGAAGATGAAGAAACAACTCCAAACATACTCAACTACATTATCTTTGACAAAAGAGTCCAAAATCATAACGGAAGAAAGATAGCCTCTTTAATAAAGGGTGTTGAAGAAACTGGCTTTCCACATGCTGAAGATCACAACTAGCCCCACATCTTTCATTATTCACTAAACTAAAATAAAAATAGATCAAAAATCTAAATACTGAAATAGAAATGCTGAATATTCTGGAAGATAGAATAGGTACAACTTTTGAGGGCACTGGTGGAGGCAAAGATTTCAGCAGTTGCACTGGAACTGTGACAAAGAATCAACAACTCTGATCTCATCTTAGTAAAAAGCCTTTGCACAGCAAAATAAACCACCAACAGAGTGAAGAGACAACCCATAAAGTGGGAAAAGAATCTTTTCCAGCTGTTCCTCTGACAAAGTACTAATATCCATACTATATAAATGGCTCAAAATATCAGAATCCCAAATTCAAAGGCCTAACTAAAAATGAGCCTATGAAATGAACAGACATTTCTCAGATGAAGTAAAACCATCAAATAAATATTTGAAAAAATGTTGAGCATCACTAGTCTTCTGAGAGATGCCACTTAAAACAATGCTGAGATTATACTTCACTCCAGAAAGAGTGACTATTATCATGTAATTAACTAATAAATGCTAGTGTAGCTGTGAGGAAAAAGGAAAGTTCTCCACTCTTGGTAGTAGACTGGTGCAGCCATTTTGGAAATCAGTGTGGAGATTCCTCAAAAAACTAAAACTAGAAGTTACATTCAACTTATCTATTTCCCTTCTTGGTATCTCCCCAAAAGAATGAAAAACAACATACCACAATGACAAATATACATCCATATTACTGGCAACAGAGTTTGTAATAACTACATGTTCGAAATAGTCCAAATGCCCATCAACTGATAAACAGATAAAGATTTTTTTAAAATACGATAGAGTACTATTCTGGCATAAAGAAGAACAGGTTTGAAACTTTTCTAGGTAAGTGGATGCACTTTGAGACTATACTCAAGTGAAATAAAGCAGACACATCTGTTTAAGTATTGTATGGGTTCACTGTTAGGAGAAACCAGAAGTGTAAATAAGGATAACATATTTAATGGATATTTGGAAATGAAAAGCAAATATTCAAATGAGAAGAGGAATAAGGAAAGGAAAAGAAAAGGAGGAGAAGAAAAAAGAATGGAAGGAAAAATGGAAACAAGGATTTTGTAGATAAATGGAGGGGATTTAAATGGAAAGGATGAGGATAGGAAAATTATTCAACATATATGACATACAGCTACAAATTCCTTATGATGAATGCAATCATTATTAATATCTAAATTGTACCAGTAAAATAAACACATTTTTAAAAGACACAGCCTAATTAAACTGAAGATTCAATTAATTTTGGTAAAAATTTGTGCAAAAATATACAAATGTCTAGCAAGCATATGGAAAGATATTCAATGTTATTAGTCATTAAAAAGATGAAACTCAATAGCCCAATGATATTCTACATCTTCTTTACTGAGTGGGTATAATAATTTTTGAACAGGACATGAAACAATTGGTGAAAATGTGTGAAAATTGAGGTACTGCTTCATGGTTTGTGGGAATATAAAACATTAGAGCTACTGTCAAAAGCAGGTTAACAGTTTTTCAGTAATTTAAACACAGATATATCGCAGGACTTGGGAACCTCATTCTTAGGTATATATCTAAAATATTTAAAGACTGGTTTCCAGCAAATACTTGCACAGAGAACTGCATGATAGAATCATTCAGAGTAGCCAAAAGGTGGAAACAGTCCATAGATCCCTCGACAGATAATAAGTGGACAAATTATCATATATAAAAATTAGCATATATATAAATCTTATAGTTATAAATTTAATATATATTAAATGAAACACTACCCAAACATATAAAGAAGTACTATTCCATGATGTGACACAGATAAACCCTGGAAAAATCATTCTAAACAAAATGCAGTAACAAAAGGCTAAATATAATAATTTCTTTAGGTAAGGTATCCACAAGAGGCACATCTATATCAATAAAAACAGATTAGTATGAGTCATGGGCTGGGTGAGGAGGTGTGGGAGTGGCTGCCTATTAGGTAAGTTAGGTATAGAATTGCCATTTGAGGCAATCAAAAAAAATTCTGTAGTTAGATATTGGTGATGCTTGTATGATGCTGTAGATGTATTCAGTGCCAATTAGTCACAAACTTTCACATCACTAAAATAGTATATTTTTGTTATATGTATTTTGCCTCAATAAGATATAAAAATGTAAGACAGAGCACTGACCCTTGGTTGAAGTAAAGGACTTAATGGCCTCCTCAACATGCCATCATTGTCATTATTATAACAATAATAATAGGGATTATCACAATTATACTAATAGGTCACATTTACTCATTATTTATTATGAAACTAGGCAAAGCCTATATGCCTTATGTGAACTCCCCATCAACTCCATTATTACCTTTTTATAGGTAAAGACAAGAGTTCATAAGTTCAATAGTTTTCAGAATATGACATGAATAATAACTTGAAAAGCTGGAGTCTGAATTCAAGTCTGTCTGTCTACAGAGTCTATGCTCTTACTTATAAATATTAAGAAATCAGGTAAGAAAACTGGTAGAATATTAAGTGACATATATAATTTTCTGTATGATTCTTATAAACAACATTATGAGAAAGGCATAACAATTATCCTCTTATTTTACAGAAGGCAACTGAGGCAGAGGGTGTCACATGATTTATAAGGGAGAGTATCACAACTAGTGATAGAGAAATTTAGGACTCACATTATGGCCTAATTAATCCCAAATTTCCTGGTTTAAGAACCAAATTACACAATACCAGTTGTTCAGAAAGCCTAGGACCTTAGCTATATGTATGCTTAGTTTAGATGCCCATCAGTAGGGAAATGGATAAATAAATTGTGGTATATAGAGACAATGAAATTTTATTCATCCATAAAAAGGACTAAATTGATTCTATGTGCATAAAAATATTTAAATGAAATAAGTCAGACACAAAAAGTTAAATGTGACATGATTTCTCTTATACAAAAAACCAAAAGTAACATGAAAATAAAACAAAGTTGATATGATAGCAAACATGGAGGCAGATTTTTTAATATGAGGGAGATTAGGGAAAATGAAAGGAGAAGACAAGGGGAAAGAGGATCAAAATCTATCCATATATTGAGACATAAGACCCAACACCCACAAGTTAAAGGAAGAGAGGTTTTGTTCCATAGTCAGCCGGCTTCAAAGCAGGGTAGATGGTAGATGGAATGGTAGATGGGCACAGCAGAGGAGAAACAGCTCAGGACATGGAGAAGAGAAACGGAAAGATGGAGCAAGTGAAGAATGAGGAAATGGCCCTCCTCCTCCACCAATCTTTACCTCCCCAAATCACATTTAGCTATAAATTTATCAGTGAACCAGTCCATTGATGATTATCACACTCCCACGATCCAGCCACCTCCTCCAAACCCCACATGAGTGCTTAAGACTGAGAAAAGACCTTTAGATATAAAACATGATTTTCTGCCCTTGGCTTCCAAAAATCATTTGTATCCCTTTATGCAAAGTATATTCAGTTCACTTCTAAGAGTTGCCAAATCCCTAACAGTTTTAATACTGCTAAAAAGCCCAAGTCTAGTCTCTGCTGGGATTCAGGGTAAACTCTTACCTGTGGTTCTCTGTAAAAATAAAAAGAAAGTGAAATATGACTGACATACAAAACCACAAGGTAAATATTCCAAATCCAAAAGGAAAAAATATGAGGATAAAAAGGGAAGAAGAAAAACCAAGATCTAAAATCCAGCAGGGCAAACGTTAAATTCCATAGTTCCATGTTCAGTATCTGGGGCAATATGTGGCAAGCTGTTAACTCCAAAGCAATGGGGTGGCCCAGCTGTATGGGAGTACTGGTATTTGCAACCCTCAAGGACTATTTCTTGGGTTGGGTTTACTAATTACCAATGATTTTCCTCAGCTTTTCTACACTTCTGACATTTCTAACACCCTAGGTTTTCCACTGCATTTTCAGCTTCACTTTCACAGCATCACACCCTGCCCTCTTGGGAGCACACTGCCCAGCTTCCCAGGCCTTCTTCTGAAATCTGGGTGGAAACTTTCCTCACACTACAACTCCTACATTCTGCATTTGAGTAAAGCCAGAAAATCATGGATGATGCCAAGATCTGCTGCCAACTGGATGAATAACCTAGCTTCCTTCCATCATGGTTGTAGGAGTTGAGTGCTTAAATGGCTGAGCACTATGAACCAAGTCCTGTGAAACAACTTACTTATGTGGCTGGCAATCTGGGTCATGGTGCTCTGAACTTCCTTTCTCAAAGTAAATTCTTGTAAGCCTGTGAATGATGGAGCATTGTTTCCTCACATTCCCTCAAGATATTTTCCCTAATGTACTGTTCCAAAGTACTCGGCTTCTTTTTAATGTCAATATTTTTAGCAAGCATGTTATCCACTGAGCCAACTTTGTAAGCTCCAACTTTTCTAGAGCTTCCTTTGTGCCTGGACTAAAAAATTTGTACTCGTTTATCTGTGCTGTTTGCTCTTAATTTGCAATGTAGAGCTGGATTAAAAAACCCCAACACTACTCAAGCCACATCATAAATATTTGACTGTCTTAAAATTTCTTCCATCAGATTATTCTACCCTTCTTAATCTCTCATAAAGTCTCTGGACATGAACAAAATGCAGACAAATTTTTCCACTTGAGTTTAACATACATGATCAGGAGTCCAACTGCCAGTGGAGTCATTCTTACGAACTGAAACCTCTTCAGCCTGGTCTTTACTGCATTAGTGTTAACATAGTGGTCTTTTCAGATCTGAACATTATCTTCTGTCAGTCTTGCCCGCAACAATCTAGGGCTGCTTATCCACCTGAAATCTCCAGAACTTCCCAAATTTTTCCTGTGAGCCACTTCCAAAGAACATGGTCAGGAAGTATAATAGTAACAACTCCAATCTTGGTACCAAATTATGCACTAGTTACTTTCTCATTGTTGAGACACAACATTTTAAAATCACAAATTAAAAGAGGGACATTTATTTTGGCCCACAGATTGTAGTTAGCTGACCCACGGCAAAGTATTATGGAAAATAAGGATGACAGAGGAGAAAGAACTCATTTCATAATGATGGAAAGGAAAGAGTAGGACCAAGGAAGAAAGAAAGGAGATAAGCCCCTCCAGGCCATGCCCCCCACTTACTCATCTCCACCCACTTTCAGCTTCCAACATCACAGTTAATTATAAATTCATAAATGGACTAATTTACAAAAGTATACATGTTTTGCTTTAATTTTTTATTTTATATATTTTTTTTAATTATCTTTATTGGTACATTAAATATACACATCATGATTGCACTCCATAATGGGGATTTGTACCAGTATAAGACACAACTTAATTCTCATTTTTTCCCATAGCCCCACCCACCCTACCACCCCCCCATATATATAAAATTTGTTTCCTTACTTTTTTGTAACATGTTTTGCTTTAAGAGAAGGAAGTGGCAGGCACCTGGGATCCAGAGATAGTTCTGCTTTTATGAATAAAATTACATCCTGGGATCCAACTCCATGAAATGATTGATGGGAAGCAGCCAGAAGAGTACACAATAACAAGAGGATGTACTTTTCAGAAAATAACTAAAAAATTGTGCACTTTCAACACACACACAGATAAGCAAGAGAAATACTAACCAGTGGGTAAAATGTAGCTTTTACTGTTGATCTTGATTAAAAGCATCATTTGAAAACCACTGTCATGAAGCATTTGGGAAGACGTGCTAACTCATTTGAAAATTTCCCTGTAGGCCGTGATGAGCTACTGTCTTGACATGATTTAATTTTACATCCTATAAAAATTTTAAATGTATTTAATAAAAATTTGCCATGGAAAACATCTTTTGACACAATCTCTCATACTCAAGTGTATATGAGCGTGTCCATCAGGGAGTATCAGTCATTGTCATCCCTTCACAGAGTAACTGGGAATGCAGCTCATTAATTTACTGAAGATGCAGATGGCAGATGTTCTCTAGAAACATGTAGAAGAAGGAATAGAAAAACTATAAACACATCCTCCTCTCAAGTCTCAATGGATGTGAACAGGAAGCCATCAAATGGCCATTATTCTATCGGGTTTTTTTCAAGAAATATTACAAAAACCGTGAGCATGTTTGTGAGAAGCATTTCAGATACTTACAGTAATCCTGAAATAATATTGCTTCTCACCTCTGTTTTTAGGAGATATAACCCTGGCCATTAGATAAAAATAGCAATCACTGGTACTACCTGGCCCCTAAACTTACATGGGCATGGATAAAAATTGGAACACAAAATACACAGTTTTATGGTAAAAGAGCCAGGATAGAATGTTTGCAGACCTAGGAGGAGAGAAACTCTAGAAAATTTTTCCTTCATTTAGGTACTCAGTAGCAAGTTGGTAAGCAGTACCACTGGCCTTGAGTACAATCATGCTGGCTACATTTAGAGACTATGGTTTTCAGGTTGGCCACAGAGCTTTCTGACTTACATTGTTTGATGAAGGTCTGGCTGGGCGTGTGATGGAAACAGAGTAGGTTGAGAGAAACAGGATCTGGGATCAAATAAATCTGGTTTGGAATTCTAACTCTACGCCTCTGTCTACCTAGTCTAATCTTGGCAAGTCACAAAAACTTAATGAACTTCACATCACTCAATTATGAAATGGAAATAATGATAGCAAATATTTCATAAAGTTTTCAAGGACTGAATGAGATACAAACATAAATCATTTAGCATAGTTCCCAGTGCTTAATAATAGCTCAGAAAATGTTAATACACCTCTTCTCTTCTTTTACTTTTCTTCATGTTCATTGTTATTGAATTGAAGAAAGCCCAGAAGAGGTTACTTGAATCATTATCTTTTTTAAAAATTATTATTATCTTTATTGATACATTAAATATACACATCATGATACACTCCATAATGGAGATTTGTACCAGTATAAGACACAACCTAATTCCTATTTTTTCCCATAACCCTACCCACCCTACCACCCCCCATATACATAAAATTTGTTTCCTTACTTTTTTGTTACAATCTCAACATTTTCCCCCTTTACCCTTGAATCATTATCTTAAGGGAATGGTAATTCAGGGCCATGAAAACATTTAAAAATCAGTGGCCAATTTATATGGGTCTAAACCCAAGGCAAAGAATTAAGGTACAAAGTTGAGGGAAATGGAAACAAATAAAAATCAACAAGACAGGTACTCAACCTGAGGAGGAGGAATGAATAAAGTCTGCGGTAAGAACTGGGCCAGAGTGTAGAAGACTTCATGGCTTTCTATCTAGGCTCTATGACTACTGCCTTTGTTCATTTGGGAGAAGTCATAGATGAGAAGGTTATTTCTTTCCAGACTTTTTTCCAATAGGTGAAGGATCGTAGGATTTTCTTTCATTTGCCTTAGTAATTCTGACCTGTTGCTGACAAGTGAGATGGTGATTCTCAAATAAACTCCTGTGGCTGTTACTGTACAAACACATTAAGTATAGATCTCAATATGAGCTTTATATGTTTTCTTTCTGTGACATATTAATATTTTTATTATAGGTTATTTGGGAAGGTCACTGAAGAGAAAAACAGAAAATGAGATTCTAATGAGTCAGAGAACATATGGCATGTTCTAATGGCAGAGAACATATCTAGGATGGAGTTGGCACTCAGTTAAGAGAACAGGAAAGATGGTGATGTCAGAAAGCTGCAGTGTTGATGAAATAACCCATGAGTTCCAAAATAGTAACCCCTGAGCTCTCATGGTGCCTATGTAGCTTAGAGGTAATCCAGATGTTGGCTGCTATATCAATTTTCCAATCATCCTTCTCCACAGCCTACTCATATCAAAAGTTTTATTCTTTATAGTAGTCTTTAATCAATGAGATGGTGAACTATGGAAATTTCTAGACATCTTGCATTTCTCCTAGGGTATAAACTTGCTGCAAAGTTATCCCTATTGCTACAAGGAGCAAACATAGTGAAGTCTATACTGTACTTTCTGTGAAAGGTGTTTCTGAAGCAGAAATACAATGAAATGTCATAGGCAACTTCTGCCATAGTGAAGTAGGTGGAACAATCATGTGGCTAGTAGGTGGTATACCAGCAGAAAAAATTCTTCTAATATTGAAATGATTCATCTCTTTGACTCAGTCTGTAGGTGTAGAGTACACAGATGAGTGAAGCATGACCAGATGGCTGGGAAGTCCATAGAGGCAAAAGTTCTTGTAAGATAAATAAGGTGGCAGTAGCGTCTGATTACCTTTACATTCTCATCTTGCGTCAGTATTCCAGCCACTCACAATATTTTTGTATCTTCTTTCTACTCCTGAAACCTAGGCCTTTTCTCGACACTAGAATTTTCACTCATTTCTTTACATGGCGTATTTTTTCATTCTTTATGTCTGACATCAGTGACATTTTTTTTCATCATTTTGCCTATAGTTGACTCTTCCTAAATATTTCTTAAATTCACTTCATTAATTTACTTCATTAATTTACTCAATGAAGTCAGATTTTATGTCTATCTATCTAATCTATGTATCTTCCAATCAAATCTATTGTTTCCTCCCAAGAGTATAATATCCATGAGATCAAAAACTCTGTTGCTCCTTTTCCATGCCATTTCTATAATACTGGAATAGCAGGTACTTAATATTTATTGAACAATAGAATGAATGGATGAGAATTCAATTTAGAATATTATATGAGTTTTCCATACAATATCCATCATGATTATAAAAATAGTTTTGCAGCTGAGGAAAACCACAAATCAGAAATGGTGTAAGAGTGATCAAAAAATTCAGTGACAGAGTGGAAGGAATTTGTCTTTGAGTTCTTTGGACTTGCCTTGGATTTGGACACAAGTGTCAGAATTTGCAGTGTAATGGAGAATTTACATATTAGTTGCAAGGTTACCCATAGTACAAGTTAAGCCAGAATAGTCAGCTTGGGTAGAGTCAGAACACGAATATTCCCTACCACCTAAGACTAACTGTGAGTGCCTCTGAAACTCACTCATTATTACTCAGTTAACCTTTTATTGCCTTTCCTGAACCACTTACTTCTTCCACAGCTGTTCTTCATAATCACATTCTAAGTCACCAAAATTTCTAATTGGCCCTTAGGGCTCTGTGTACATCCCAGAAAAACCATAACACTTATGGCATGTCAAACCAAGGGGTAGTCTCCAGAGCTCCTCTTCATGTGATGGTCCTGTCCTGTAAGAAGTCTGGGCCCAAATTCTGTGGCAAGATTGGAATAGAGTCATGGGCCACAGGCCTCTGCATAAGTTCCAGCCCAATTGCAGCACTTACTCACTATGAGCCAAACCAAGACAGTCTCTGGGACTGCTCCTCATGTGGTGGTCCCACGAGAAGTCTGGGTCCAACCACTGTGGCAAGATTGAGGGAGAGTTGTGGGCTCAGGCCTCTCTAGATTCTTATTTTGTGAAAAGGCCCTTCAGGTCTTCCAGAGATCCTTGGAAGGAGCTTGTTTCCTAGTCCTGTGGAAATTCAAACATCCATTCCTCATGTTTATAGAGCATTCCACTTGAAGAAGGATCACTTTGAATGAGAATAAGGCCAAAGTATTAAAAGGCTACAAAGAATGCCTTTTTTGCCTATCAGACTTTTGATTTCTTAAGAGAATGAGACATTTCTCTGTTATCCCTTGCAACAAATAGCAGCAACTTACTTGGGACGATAGACTGTCTCTAAGAGTCATGAAATTTTCTGATTGTGCTTTATCTTGTTAGTTGGCAATCTTCTTTCTTTCTAAATTGCTGCATGAGCATGCCAATCCCCTGGTAAGAAATATAAGCTCTACTTTTTGACCAGAAAACATTGGAAGAAAAGGGTTTGGCCCCAGTGATCTGTTGTGTACTGATGAAATTATAACCTGTTTTTGTATTTCTTTCTTATACAAAGCTACTTCTATTAATGAAGTACACCTCCTCATTGTCTCAGAGATGTGGGTCACTGGTGCTCTGTCTGCTTGCAGAGATATAGAAATCACCTGTTCAAAGAGTAGAATGTAAGTTTTTATGATAACCTCAGAAGTGTCTAAAAGAATAGCCTGACATATTCCTAAAAAGTAAAATCTGCTTTGGCCTTTGTCATAACTAGAGAAATAACCCCTGTTTTGCTAGCAAATATCTTCCTAGTAAGTGAGTAAAACACTGTAGGATGAATACTTGATATTCAACTGACATATCTATGCAGTAGTAAATAAGTTCTAGCTAAGGTTTTCCTAGATTCCAGTGATGGCCAGATGAGAAATGAGGGTTTTAGTCAGTGTAGCACCTCTTAGGGAGCAGAAAGAGTCAGTCCTTTCTTGCCATGAGTCAGGCATATTGGCTGCCTGACACAGAGCATGGTTCAGACTGTTGCTTGGTTCAGTCACGTGTCCAGTGTCCAGTCTGTACTTAAAGCAGGCTTTAATCAGCTAAGGGTTTTTCTTTGAATGACTTTAGTGCATTTAAAGCATTAGCAGTTGGGACAGTCACAATTTTGTCCTTTCTTTTTTCTCAGCCCTTCTGTTTTAATTCTAATCTAGTTCCTGATTGTTGAACACAGAAAAGGTTGTATCCAGCAACTGGGTCATCTCAGTCTGGGAACCTATTAGTACAGGATTTTCTGAAAATACTGGGCCTTTCTAGGAAAATAGGTGATAGGGTCCCATATACCAGAGAGACAGGTGGAACTCCACATTTCCTTAGGATTTAATTTCCACAGGATAAATGATATGTATTTTTTCTACCTTAATACTTAAGTGCCATAATCCTTGGACATTTTAAAAAATAAAAACCATAAAAGCCTGAACATTACGGATTTCACATCAATTTCTTTGCCTTGTGCAAAAATGATCTGAACAGTAATATTTAGCCTAATGGCAATGTTTCTGGGATCTGCAAGGTGTTTCCCATGATATATTGGCCCACTGACTCTAGACAGCAGTATGTAGCCCTCCAGGCATCTCTTAGAAAATCTCAAGAGATCAGATTGGAGCCCTCCCGCCCAACTAGCTCCCTTACCCACTTGAGAAACAAAAAAACTACTAAGACTTCAGAGTATAATCCCATGATCTAAAGATCAGAATAGAGCCCCTTGAGGGTCTCTTTTAGGAATAGTCAAGGTGGACCCCAGGCACTGCCTTTGCCACTTGACAACTCTCAAGAAATCAGAGGGAAGCACCCCTGGTGACTTCCTTAGATCATTGTGGAGATGGGGCCTCCCTTAGCCACCCAGCTGAAGAAAAAAAATAAACCTGACATTTATTCTAATACTAAAAATTTTCTATGCTTTCCTTAAGGCAGTAGAAAGAGAAATATCTTTTTAGCAAGTAAGAAAAATAGTTCTAAGCACAAGGATAACTCTACTTTGACTCACAGCTGCTTGAGCTGCTCTTTACTAATAGTTCTCTTTGCTTCACTCAAACCCTCAAGTATGTTTCTAAATTACCTGAATTAATGTTAGAACAATCAAAGAGGGAAATCTAACATTATTACAAAGAGAAGTGGGGAAGAAGCCCATGTTTCCTAAAAGCGGATTCTTAGCTGTTATCTAGAAGAGTAAGATTGCCTCGGGTCCATAAGGTCAGCTGAGGAAAAGAAAATGGCAAACAAACATGGCAGAACAACATGACCAACCAAAATGGCTGAGAAACATGGCTGACCTAGGTGACTAACCCATGAGATATACCTAAATGATGGTCAAAAATGGCAGACTCACATGATTAATTCATATGGTGAACAAAGATGCTCACTAAACACAGCAGAAACATGTGGCTACAGTGAAACCAGGCCCAAGAAAACAACTTGCTTAAGAATATCCAATGATAAAATATCAAATGGGAAAGCACTGATGAGACTTTGAGTAAACTAGGGGTAAATTTGAAGTAAAAGGGGTCAGCTGAAGTAAAGACAAAATATCAAATGGGAAAGCACTGATGAGACTTTGAGTAAACTAGGGGTAAATTTGAAGTAAAAGGGGTCAGCTGAAGTAAAGACCAAGTTAACAGTAGCTGTTTTTCCCAGAAGATTGAAAAAGCTGAGCACAGGACCACAGACAAAAGAAATGTGAGGACAGAAAGACATGTTAAACTTTGGGTTGCATGCATGGAAATGCTATAGCCTGTTAAAGCCCTGTTGAGCCAAATATAGCCTAAAATGGTCAATTCCACAACTGGGCCGGTGGTGAATACAGAGTTATTATGGGTAACTTGTTACCTTACTGAGTGACCAAAACCAGGAAAGAGAAGAAAAGGTGAGATAAACTGTAGGCAGATCTGTGAGCTTCTCTTACTGACTGGGAAACACACAGAGATCATCTCTTCCTCTCTCACATCCCACATGATGGGCACACTAGGAAACTTCCCCCAGAGCCATTAGAAAGCTTCCTGAGTTTTCCAGCTTCACTGATTCCTCTCACCTTCTATCTGCCTGCTTTTCCCCAAAACTCAACATCAGATACTTAAGCACTTTGACAGGTGAAAACCCTAGTGGGAGAGAAAGTACAAGAAGGGAGTCAGGGCCCACCTTGGGGTGAGAGGAAGAAAGCAAAAGCAAAGCTAGTGTCTGCTTTCTTGGCCTGATGCCATAGGCTTTAAAGAGAGAAAACTGTCCAGTGAGCCTTACCTCCCCACTGGCTTCCCAAAATGTGTTACCAGCTTCTGTGTTTCTGCAAACTCCTTCTAGACATGCTGTCTAGGTTCTTATTGTCCTGAACAAGACAAGTACAAAAGGTAAGTTTTACATTTATTTAAGATAGAACAAGAAACATGCTCTATAGAATGAATGTGGACCAATTAAAAGTAGGAAGAGTAGCATACACTGTAAGGTGATATTAGACCACCATGAAAGAGAGGACACAGTGAACAAGTGTTTAATGGCAATGGTCTATTGTATCTCCTCCTCGTCGGGTGCGTTATAGGTCTAGGCCATTCAGTAAGAAACCTGCTTGACTTCTCGCAAGAAAAGCTGAAGATAGTACTCTGATTGGATCCAGGTGCAGGCCCTGGGTACATGACATGAAACTCCATGACTGACACTCACTCACTTGCCTAGCTGGCTGACCAAGACCTAATCTCCTGCCTCACTCCTACTTATCACTTTTAAGTGAATGAGTAAAATTGTAGGACCCTAGAAGTCCAATTTCATAATGACGCCACACAGAGCTTGTCCCCCAAACAGGAAATCAGCATGAACAGGAGTAGTGATCATGTTGAGATTATTTGCATCCAAATAAAGGTAGAAATCTTCACTTTTCCAGTTAGAAAGAAACCTAAAGTCTAGCCCTGGGGGGGTGAAGGAATTACCGTGACGACAAGGTGAAGGGAGCAGATGGAACTCAGTGTAAAGGCAGTTTCTTTACTCACTGCCAGAACCCCCCGCATGATGGGTAATGTACTATGTGATCCAGGACTGAGAGAGTACAAGAGGCACCAATTAGGGGTGTAAATTTATTATAAAATGAAAAGTCTCATTTTCCTAGGAAATAACCACTTGATTAAATTATAGCTAGGAAAGACTGAGGGCCCTGGTGTAAGGGGGTACACCATGTAACAAACTGCACTGCCTTTTAGCACATTATGCCATTTGCAGCTTGATGGTGTGTCTCCATGGTTACTGATCCCCTTCACAGGTGGAGCCTGTCAATGGTCTCGCTAGAAACAATGTGATTTTTTATTACTTACATGTTTCAGGCATTAGGCTAAACATCTCATATGTTTTAATATATTTTGTTTCATTTAAGTCTCATGACTTTCATAATACCTATTTTATCCATATCTTATTTTTAAAATAAGAAAATTTTGAACAAAGACATTAAGTGGTTTGTGTAAGGTCAGAGCCAGAGACAATTCCAAAGTGACTAAACTCAGAACTTACTCTCTTAACTGAGAAGATGAAAGTATGACCTCTTCCTACATCATGGCCATTGCATTTTCTGTTCCTTCTATTTATAAACAATTTCCTCCTGATTGACACATGTATGTTCCTTTCTCTTTGTTCAGATCTCAACTTAAATGCCACCTCATCAAAAAGGCCTGTCTTTGTCACCCAATCTAAAGTAGCTATTCCTCTCCAAAAGCTTGTCATACTTTTTATGTTTTCTTTTTTAAATATTAATTTTAGTGGTATATTATATACATATATTATGATCACATTCCACATTAAGAATTTGTACCTGAATGTGACACATCTTGATTTTCATTTTTCTCTTTTCTCCTGCCCTCTACAACTCCCACCCCTATATACATAAGCTTTGTTTCCTTTTTTACCATCAAATTTTTTCTTTCTTTTCTTACTTTCCTCTAACCTCCCTTTCCCTTTTCCTTTTGAAAGTTTTTTTTCTATTTCACACTACTTATATATTTTTTCCATTCATTTACATCTTCAGTTTTTCATTCTAGAGAAAAAATATGATATTTACACATCTGTGCACTTATTTATTTAAATTATGAGTATATCCTCGAGGTACATCCATTTGAGTACAAATAATTCAAATCCACCATTCTTTGGGCTGAGTAATGCATGTTTTCTTATTTTTTTGTCTTCCGCATGCCAATTTGAATGACAATTCCATAAGGGTTGTGATTTTGGACTGATTTTGTTATAGTTCTATCACTAGCAAATGCAACAATGATTGCATTGTTATATTATCATCTCAGATCCGTGAAGTTTTGTATCCAACAAGTGGGAGCATTGAAGCCTTCATCTGGAGATAAGAGTCTTTGAACCATTGAGAGTTTATACTTGATAGTACATGAGCTCTGTGTCTCCAGTTATTGGGTTGAATGTGTTCCTGGTAGGAGAAGTAAAGCCATGCTAGGTCAGGACAAATAGACTGTGGTGTCATGGTCAATGTTTAACTCTCCATTTATCCAAAGAAGAAATTCTGATTTGTAGTGTTTGCCTATTTTCATGGTGTAAAATGATCATTCCATCAAACCATTATGTTTTAAACCGCCAATAAGGTATAATTCAACATAAAGTTGGATGGGATGTGTGGTAGTATGCCACTATATAATATTTCCACTATATAGATATAATAGTCACAGATAAACTCAGCACAATAGATGCCAACAAAATGTAGTAAAGATATTTAGAAAGTAATGCATTTCAAATATTTACCTTTATTCTTTTTCCCCCAAGGTGGGGAGTATAGAATAGCATTTAGCTTTGAAGTCTGCATAAAGGAAAGAAATTACCATGTCATTTTCATGGAGAAAATGGAATTTCTGAAGTTGTAGGACAAACTTAAACTATTTAACTGTGTGATGGATTTGAGGTAATCATTATGAAAATTTGAATACATTTATGGATGCCTATGTAAATGTAGAGATCAAAAATAGCTTTGTAAACTTGCATAGCTTTTTGCTAACCAGTTTGTCATTAAATACATTATTTTGAAGCTCACAGTTTATAAGATGCACAGATATTAGATCAAGTAGAATTCTTGCAGATTTATAGAAAGATTTGTAATAAGTATAGACTTCTGATAACATCTCCGGACATTGATGAGTTCATGAAGAAAAGTTTGTCCTATTTTTCAAAGTTTAAAATGCGAGAGAGCTGTGTATTTAGCTCCGTGGTTCCAGCACCTACCTTGCAAGGGCAAGGACCTGGATTCAATTCCCAGTAACCACATACAACAATGCTGGGTGTGGAGACTCACGCCCACCAGCAATCAATACCACATACCACAGTGCCAGGTGTGTTCGCTCACACCTGTAATCCCAGTACTTGGGAGGCAGAGGCAGAAGGATTGCAGTGAATTCAAAGCTGAGCTCAGGGCCAGCGTGAACTACAAAAGAGAGACCCTGTCTCAAAAAAAAAAAAAAAAAGCAAGGTACTCAATTAAATCTCTTGATAACTTACTTCATATATTTATGAGTTGTTAAGTACTCTATTGATTTCTATTATTCCCTACTATCTGCTCCTTAATGGAATTCTAAATTGTCCTTTAATTAATTCTTCTGCTGTGAAATTGAAGTATCATAGAACACAATTATAAGTAAATTTTAAATTGTCATATAAAAATAAGAACAAATATTTACTTATCTCTCAAAACCTTCAGCTATGTTAAACTTACCAAGTAAACAATTTAAGATTCTAAGCAGGGTTAAAAATGTGTTAAATCAAATTATATGTCTTAGAAGGGAATATAGATTTGAAGAAATTTGGTAGGAAGCTGCACCAAATCATACCTTGCAAAGTGGGCATCAAGGAGATTATAACATAAATCTCAGTGTCTTCTACAAGAGAAATGGAATAGTTTATGAAAACAGGAAATAGAAAGTTCATTTTTTTAATTACCTTTATTGGTACATTAAATATACACATCATGATTGCACTCCATAATGGGGATTTGTACCAGTATAAGACACAACTTAATTCTCATTTTTTCCCATAGCCCCACCACCCTACCACCCCCCCATATATATAAAATTTGTTTGCTTACTTTTTTGTTACAATCTCAACATAGAAAGTTCAATTTTTAATCTTATGTTGAACCTCTACTCAGGTTCTTGCCAAGGGTGGTAGGGAATCAAACAACCACTCACACATAATTAACTTTATTCTTGTGACTATAGAGTTCTATATCCTCCTTTTGTTGTTTCTACTGATCTCTGGCATGGTCTTTTCAGCAACAATAGTATGATGGCTATGACTGTGACTGAGTCAGCTGACACACTTTCTTTTTAGATACTTACTGATCTCTCCTACTGTACTATTATTGGTACTAAAGATACAGTCACCTTCCTGTCTAAGAAAAAGATGGTGTTCTTTGCAGATTGTGTTTTGCTGTTGGATGGTCCACAGGAACAGAGGGTTTTGCCCTGGCAATCATAGACTATTACTGCTTTAGAAATTCTTTTTTAATTACTCTGTAGTATACCTAAATATTTAAATGAGATCTAAACATTATTGATAATGTTAGTACAATTCTTGTACACTAAGAACCAATTCTGCTGTTATTTTCATTGAAAGGAGAACATAGAAAACCAGAAAGAATTAGTTTCACAAGTAGAACTACAACACTTTAAAAATGAGACACTTGGGCCAAGGATTTAGCTCACTAGTTTTGATGCCTGCTTTGCAAGCATAAGATCCCCAGTTTGATGCCTGTACCAGAAAAAAAAAAAAAAGTAAATAGATAAACAAAACTGAAACACTTGTATGAGAACAAATGTGACACATGAAAAAGAGCTAAGTTCTTTTTATAAACTCTTCAGTTAAAATGTAGACACTAGAGCCCAGGGCAGTGACATATACTTGCAATATGAGCACTGAAGGAGACTGAGGCAGGGAGATCATAAGCTCAGGCCTATTGTGGGCAACTCAGAGACTTAATGAGACCACATTTCAAAATAAACAATAAGAAAAGGTCTTGGGGGGCCAGGGATTTAACTCAGTGGTTCCAGCGTCTGCCTTGCAATTGCAAGGGTGTAAGTTTGATCCGCAATAATCACATACAGTGTTGGGAGTGGTGGCTCAGGCCTGCAATCCCAGCACTCAGGAGGCAGAGGCACAAGGATTGCTGTGAATTCAAGGCTGAGCTCAGGGCCAGCCTGAACTACAAAAAGGGACACCTTATCTTAAAAAAAAGAGTGGTATTGGGGCATAGCTCCACATGTAGGAATTTTTTTTTTTTTTTTTGAGACAGGGTCTCTCTTTGTAGTTCAGGCTTGCCCTGAGCTCAAACTCACATCACAGCAATCCTGCCTCTGCCTCCTGAGTGCTGGGATTACAGGAGTGAGCCACCATGCCCAGCACTTTGGTATGTGGTATTGATTGCTGCTGGGCGTGAGTCTCCACGCCAAGTATGGTATATGGTTACCGGGGATCAAACCCGGGTCCTTGCACTTGCAAGACAGGGGCTGGAACCACTGAGGTAAATCTCTGGCCCCAGCATGTAAGAGTTGATTTGAATCCCTATTATAGCAAAAATAAAGAAATAAAACCCAACCTTCAGCTTTACCGTGTGACTTGGAGGCAGCTTTAGATGCACCTGGCTGGGAATTGGTGCGGTTAGGGGTTTGAGAAAGGGTGATGAGGAAGGACAATTTGTCCAGTGTCTGAACTAATGTTGTAGCAAGAACAAGAAAATTGCATTCATTTCTGGTATAGTTCAAACACTGCCATCCTTCCCAGTGGAAAAGAAGGGCCATTTGATGAACAGGGTCATTTTCTTTCATTTTTGAATGCTATGTGGAGGTAACCTTTTTCTGGTGAAATAACACTCTCCATATGAGAAGTACTGTACATAATTCTTTTCTACTGGGTTACTACACTAATGGAAAAGCCAGTAAACACAATTCTTTAAAATGTGTAAAAAATCATATGATCACAGGATATTTAGGACTTCAGGATCTTTTCTGCTATGAAACAAGTCTCTGTAATTTGAGTACATTCCCTATATGAAATCATTTACAATGTGAAAACATCAAAAGGTTATTGTAGAGGATTTCTAAGTTATTACTGTACATTTTTATAGAAAGACTCTTTGTTCAGGGAGTCAGTACCTGATTCGGGACTATGTGCTCCTGCTAGGTAAAGCACATTGGGATTTGAAGATCTTCTTTCCTCTCATTCCGACAGTGTCGTGGTAACCTCTGGCCCCAACCCTCATTGATTGTTATAATAAATGAAAGTCTCCATTTTTTTTTGTTCCTGTCCCCTTTTTAATGCTCTATCTTCCTTCCATTTCTTTTTTTAAATTCAAATCTTTAGTGGTACATTACATATACACATCATGATTGCACTCCACAATGGGAATTTGTACCAATATATGACACAACTAAATTCTCATTTTTTTCCATAGCTCCACCCACCCTACCACCCCCTATATACATAAACATTGTTTCTTTTTTTTCTTTTGTTTATTTATTTATTTATTTATTTTTGAAACAGGGTCTCGCTTTGTGGTTCAGGCTGGCCCTGAGCTCAGTCTCAAACTCACATCACAGCAATCCTCCTGCCTCTGCCTCCCGAGTGCTGGGATTACAGGCGTGAGCCACCACACCCGGCACTGTGGTATGTGGTACTGGTTGCTGCTGGGCATGAGTCTCCATGCCCAGTATGGTATGTGGTTACCGGGGATCGAACCTGGGTCCTTGCGCTTGCAAGACAGGCACCGGAACCACTGAGCTAACTCCTTGGCCCTGAACATTGTTTCTTTTTTTTCTTATTATAATCTCATTATTTTTCCCACTTCACTCCATTTTGCTTTGAGTATTTTCTATTTTACAATATATAACCTACATTCTAGAACTCATTTATAACTATTTTCCCATACCAGAGAAAAGACATGATATTTACACATCTGTGACATATTTATTTCACTTATGAGGATGTTCTCAAGGTATGTCCATTTAAGTGTAAATGATTCAAAGTTATCATTTTTTATGGCAGAGTAATACTCCATTCTGCAGAAAACCACAGCTTTTTTATCCAGTTGATGGACATTTGGGTTGTTTCCAGGATTTAGCAATCACAAACTGAGCTGCTATAAACATGGGTGCACATATGTCATTGTGATATGAATCTTTTTAATTCTTTTGTGTATATACCTAGCAGAGGAATAGCAAGGTCAAATGGCACCGGTAATAGTAGTTTTTTGAGGAATTTCCACAGCGGTTGTACAAGTCTACATTCCCACCAACAGTGGAGATGACTTCTTTTTTCTCTGAAGCCTCGCCAACATATGTTGCTGGCTAATTCTGAGATAGCAGCCATTCTTTGTGGAGTGAGATGAAATCTTAATGTTGTTTTCCTGGATCATTTATTAAAGAAGATATCTTTCCATAGGCAAAGTTGTCTGGCTCCTTTGGCAAAACAAGGTAGCTGAATGTGCCTGGAGATGTTTCTGCATTTTCTACCTCTTCACTGATCTATAAGCGTTTTCTTTTTTGCCAGTATCATGTCATTTTTGAAACTGTAGGATTCTACTACAACTCGAATTCTGGAATTGTGATGCTTCTTACCTTGATTTTCTTACACAGAATTGTGTTTGTTATTCTAGGCATCTTCTAGTTCCAAAGGATTTTAGGATTGCTTTCTATAGTTTTATGAAGGATGTTATTACAGTTTTAACTGGGATTGCATTAAATCTGTATAATAGATTTGTAAGAATGGGTATTTTTTGACTATATTTGTTGTGTCCATCCAGAAACATA
Organism: Petromus typicus; assembly: GCA_004026965.1. Lineage (NCBI taxonomy): Eukaryota > Metazoa > Chordata > Mammalia > Rodentia > Petromuridae > Petromus > Petromus typicus. The sequence goes on along the minus strand of PVIR01010878.1, from coordinate 26,734 downwards.
ATATATCTTTCTGTTTTTTGGTATCTTCTCTGATCACCTTTTCAATAACACTGTAGAAGTCTTTCTCTTCCTTTGTTAGGATAATTTCTAAGTGTTTTATTTTTCATGATGCTGTTGTGAAAAGTATTATTTCTCCGATTTCTCTCTCAGTGATTTTATTATTTCTGTACATAAATGCTACATCAATTCAAGTGTGCACTTTGTATTCAGATATGCTACTATATTGGTTAATAATTCTAGGAGTATTATGTGACATTTTTAGGTCTTCTACATAAAAGATCATCTCATCTACAAATATGATATTTTGAATTTTTTTCTTCCCTATCCATTTCCCTTTTTTCCTTTCTCTTTGCTAATTGCTCTGGTGAATATTTCAAAAACTATATTGAACAGGAATGGTGATAGCAGACATTTTCCATTTCTAAATTTTTTCAAATATTTCAAAAAATATATTGAACTATACTAAAAAAGAGTAATAGCAGATACTTATGACATGTTCTGGATTTCAGAAGAAAGACTTTCTGCTTTTTAATGGTATTGGCCATTGGTTTGTTGTAGATGGCTTTTATTAAATTTAGATAAACATTCTTTATTTCTAGTTTTTTTTCATGAATGAATACTGGATTTTTTTTCAGATGTTTTTTCTATGTATATTGAGATGATCATGTAATTTCGTCCTTGCTTCTATTTACTTAGTGTATTATTTATTAATTTGCATAAGCTGAACTGTAGGCAACAGGAAAAGGGGACGTAGTTAGAACCTCTGTAGTTAAATTCTAGTCTCCTGTGAGCTCAACAGCACAGGTGAATGAATTAATGAATAGATGGAAATGAGACTTAGAGAAGCTGAGCTTGGACTTGATCCATTCTACTCTGGGCAGCAAACATGAAGAACTTAAGCTTGTCCTACATTTATTCATTACATCAGGAATAAGTAATGTAACAGATCACTCAGAGATCATCATGTAACAGGTGTCTCAGAGGGCAGTAGTTTTAACACATCAGGAGTAACAAATGTAACAGGTCAGTCAGAGGACAGAGGGTGTAGCACAACCTAGAACATTCAGGAATTATGTAAATGAAGGGCCTAGGTCTCCAGCTGGTGTAGTTGTGCCCTGGGGAATCACAGCACTTGGATTTTTGTTGCTTCAGGAGGCGAAGATAGTTATGTCTGGACATATCATAGGATGCCTTTAGGCAACCATATTTGTAGGTTTAATTTTAAAATTATTTTTCCTCAAATTATATAGTACTACTCCAGACATTGGAACATCCCTGCATTCCTGGAATAAATCTTTCTTCATCATGAAAAATCACCCTTTTGATGATTTGCTCCATTTTTTGCCTGGTACTTTTACATGTATGTTCATTAAAGAGATTGGTCTGTAATCTCTCTCATGGCTGAGTCATTTCCTAATTTTAAAATCAGACCAATGTTGGGGCCAGGGATTTAGCTCAGTGGTTCTGGCACCTGTCTTAAAAGCGCAAGGGCCCGGGTTCGATCCCCGGTAACCACATACCATACCAGGCATGGAGACTCACCCCAGCAGCAATCAGTACCACATACCACAGTGCCCGGTGTGGTGATTCAAGCCTATAATCCTAGCACTCAGGAGGCAGAGGCAGGAGGGTTGCTGTGATGTGAGTTTGAGGCTGAGCTGAGGGCGAGCCTGAACTACAAAGCGAGACCCTGTCTGAAAAAAAAAAAAAAAAAATCAGACCAATGCCTGCTTCCAGGAATGACTTTGAGAGTATTGTTTCCTTTTTTATTTCATTAAAAATTTGAATAATAGTAGTATTAGATCATCTCTAATGTTCTTATAGAATTTAGCAGTGAATTTTTTGGGATGTGGATTTTTCCTAGTTGGTACTGTTATGGCTTGCGTGTAGATATCCACCCAAACCCTCAGGCAGCCATAAGCTGTTCAGAGGTGGCTGAATCTACAGTGTGTGATGCTGAGATAAAGAGTATGTGATTATCAAATCAGTCTATTGATTGGTTTTGTGCCTTCTTTATCCCAGTAGTTTGGATAAGATAAAAGAGACAGAAAGACATTGTTAAGGTCCCTTGTTGCTTTTACTACTATGTGGTTACCATGAACTGATTCTTCTCTGCAGTGTCGCTCAGCCATGTGCCACTCTGCCTTGGAGCCAGTCAATTATGGACTGAAACTTGTACAAAATTTAAGCAAAATAAATCCCTTCCCCTTTAACTTTGAGTGTAGAGGATTTTGTCTCAGTGATAAGAAAAAAATTACTAAGAGAGTACCATCATTTTACCTTTATTATATTTACAATTTCATTGATATTAGGTTACTCAGGATCTTTATATCTTTGATTATATATATATATATGAATCTATCTCTTCCAAATTTTCTACTTTATTAGCATAAAGTTCCTCAAAGTAGTTCTAATTATCAGGGTTTGGTACAATGAATTGTGTCTTATATTATTCATTTCTGATTATATATATGTAGGATCTTTCCCTTCCTTCCTTATTTTTCAAAGATTGGTAAGAGCTTGTCTACTTTATTCTTTCATAGAATGAACTGTTTGCTTCACTGATTCTTCATATTTTTTAAAAATTATTTTATTGGTACATAATGAATACACATCATAATCGCATTTAACATTAAGAGTTTGTACCAAAATATAACATGACTTCTCATTTTTTCGCTTTTCCCCTGGCCCTGTCTTTCCCCACCCACTATATACACAATTTCTGTTTTCTTATTTTTTTTATTATTACCACATTCGTTTTCCCCTCGTTATTTACCCTTTTACTCTATCCTTTTAAATATTTTCTACTTCACAATATCAACTATACATACTACGACTCATTTACAACTTCATTTTCTCATATGAGAGAAAAGATATGATATTTATATATCTGTGAACTGTTTATATTGCTTATGAGGATATCCTCAAGGTACATCCATTTGAGTATGAATGACTCAATCTTGTCATTTTTAATGGCAGAGTAATACTCCATTCTATAAAGGAACCACATTTTCTTTATCCAGTCTCCAGTTGATGGACATTTGGGTTGTTTCCATGACATAGCAATCACAAACTGAGCTGCTATAAACATGGGTGCACATATGTCACTGTGAAATGACTCTTTTAATTCTTTTGTGTATATACATAGCAGAGCGATGGCTGGGTCAAATGGTATCTCCAATCCTAGTTTTTTGAGGAATTTCCACACTGTTCTCCACAGAGGTTATACGAGTCTACATTCCCACCAGCAGTGGGGAAAGGTTCCCTTTTCTCCACAGCCTCGCCAACATTTGTTGCTGGCAAATTCTGACACTGAAGCAATTCTCTGTGGATTGAGATGAAATGTCAGTGTTGTTTTTATCTGCATCTCCCGAATGACTAGTGATGTTGAGCATTTCTTCATATACTTCTTAGCTGCTCTTACTTCTTCATCTGAAAAGTATCTATTCATTTCAGATGCCCATTTTTGAATTGGGTCTTTAAATTTGGGTGGGCTGATTGTTTTAAAGCTCTTTATATATTCTAGATAGTAGCCCTTTATCTGAGGAACAGCTGGTAAAGATTTTTTCCCACATTGTTGGTTGCCTATTCGCTCTGTTGGTGGTTTCCTTTGCTGTGCAGAAGCTTTTTAAAAGAATGAGGTCCCATTTGTTGGTTTCTTCTGCCAATTTCTGTGCTACAGAGGTTTTGTTCAAGAAGTCTTTCCCTAAGCCAATGTCTTCAAGAGTTTTGCCTATCCTGTTTTGCATCAGGTTCAGAGTGTCTGTTTTAATATTTAGTTATCTTATCCACTTTGATGTTAGCTTAGTACACAGTGAAAGAGCTAGGTCTAGTTTTAGTTTTTGGCACAGTGTAGCCCAGTTTTTCCAGCACCATTTTTTACAGAGGCTATCTTTCCTCCATTGAGGATTTTTGGCTCCTTTATCAAAGATGACGTGGCTCAGTGTATCTGGAGTAGTTTCTGGATCTTCTAATGTACTGCATTGATCCTGAGGTCTGTTACTTTGCCAGTACTATGTAGGTTTTGGGGGTTTTTTTGTTTTGTTTTGTTTTTTTATCACAGTGGCTTTATAATATAGTTTCAGGTTCGGGGTTGTAATACCCCCCACCATGTCCCTGTTGCTTAGAATTGCTTTTGCTATTCTAGGTCTTTTATGGTTCCAGATGAAATTTTGGATTTTTTTCTCTAGATCTGTGAAATATGCTGTTGGGATTTCAATCAGTATTGTGTTGAACATGTATAGTAGTTTGGGAAGTATAGCCATTTTGACGATATTGGTTCTTTCTACCCAGGAGCAAGGTATGTCTTTCCATTTTTTGATATCATCTTCTATCTCCTTTTACAGAGTGCTGTAGTTTTCAGAGTAGAGGTCTTTCACCTCCTTTACTAGATTGATTCTTAGATATTTTATTTTTGGGGGTGCTATTGTAAAAGGGACTGACTTCACAATTTCTGTCAGTGAGTCTACTATTTGTGTATACAAAAGCTATTGATTTTTGAACATTGATCTTGTATCTAGCTACGCAACTAAATTTGGCGATTAAATCCACAGTTTTTAAATTGAGTTTTTAGGATCCTCTAGATAGAGTATCATGTCATATGCAAATAAGGATAACTTAACTTCTTCCTTTCCTATCTTTATTCCTTTTATTTCTTTCTCTTGCCTAATTGCTATGGCTAATATTTCCAGAACTATATTGAACATAATTGGTGAAAGAGGACATCCTTATCTTGTTCTTGATCTTAGTGTGAAAGGTTTCAGTTTTTGACCATTTAGTGTGAGGCTGGCTGATGATTTCTCATAGATAACTTTTATTAGTTTGAGATAGGGACCATCTATTTCATTTTTCTGTAGCGTTTTGAATATAAATGGGTATTGTATTTTGTCAAATGCTTTTTCTGCATCAAGTGAGATCACCATATGGTTGTTGTACTTGAGTTTGTTAATATAGGGTGTAACATTTATTGATTTACATATATTGAACCATCCTTTCATCCCTGGGATGAATCCAACTTGGTCAGGGTGTATAATCTTTTTGATAATTCTCTGTATTCTGTTTGCCAGTAACTTAGTGAGGATTTTTGCATCGATGTTCATTAGGAATACTGGCCTGTAGTTCTCTTTTTTTGGTGGGTCTTTCTCTGCTTTTGGAATCAGGGTAATGGTTGCTTCCTGGAATGAATTTGGGAATACTGCTTCCCTTTCAATTTCATTAAAGAGTTTTAGAAGTAGAGGTGCTAACTCTTCTTTAAAAGTTTTGTAGAATTCAGCAGTAAAGCCATCAGGTCCACGGCTTTTCTTTGTTGCAATTTTTTATTTACATCTTCAATTTTGGAGTTGGAAATTGGGGTATTTAACATTTCTACATCTTCTTTATTCAGCTTTGGAAGTTCACGCATGTCTAGAAATCTATCCATTTCTTCTACATTTTCCATTTTATTAAAGTATAAATTTTCAAAGGAGGTGTTTATTATCCTCTGGACTTCCTCTGAGGTGGTAGTTATTTCTCCATTCTCATTCCTAATAGCATAGATATAAGCCTTTTTCTTCCTTTGTTTAATAAGGTTGGCTACAGGTCTATCAATTTTGTTTATCCTTTCAAAGAACCATATATTTAATTCATTGATTTTTTGTATTATCTTCTTAGTTTGTATTGCATTAATCTCTTCCCTGATCTTTATAATTTCTTGCCTAGTGTGAGCTTTGCATTTGTCTTATTCCTGTCTTTCTAGGCGCTTGAAGTTCAGCATTAAATTGTTTATTTGAGCTTTCTCCCTTTTCTGGATGTAGACATTCACTGCTATGAATTTTCCTCTTAGAACTGCTTTCATTGTGTCCCATATGTTTCTATATGTTGTATTGGGGTTATTGTTTAATTGTAAGAACTGTTCAATTTCTTCTGTGACCCATTGGTTGGTCAGCAGAGTGTTGTTTCATTTGCAGGTGTGTGTGGGGATCCTGGGCTTTCTTTTGCTATTCAGCTCCAATTTCAGGGCACTGTGGTCCAACAGAATACAAGGGATAACTTCAGTCCCTTTGCATTTACTTAAACCTGTTCTATGAACCAGCACATGGTCTATTTTGGAGAATGATCCATGAGCAGCTGAGAAGAATGTAAATTCTGACTTTGTGGGGTGAAATACTTTGTAGGCATCTATTAAGTCCATTTGCTGAAGAGTCTGGTTTAGCTCAAGTATTCCCTCATTGACTTTTTGTCCAGTCTATCTGTCTCTTTGTGACAGTGGAGTAATGAAATCCCCTACTATTGTTGTATCAGAGTTTATCTGGTTTTGAGTGTCCATTAATGTTTGTTTTCTATAGTCGGGTGCATCAGAATTTGGTGAATAAATATTTAAGATTGTTATTTCTTTCTGTTGGATTTTTCCCTGTACTAAAAGATAGTGTCCATCTTTATCTCTCTTTATCAGTTTTGGCTTGAAGTCTATCCTGTCTGCAAATAAGATCAGCACTCCTGCTTTTTTACTTTTTCTTGTCACATGGAGTATTGTTTTCTAACACTTTACTTTCCTTCTGTGGGTTTCTTTCTGATAGGTGTGTTTCTTGTGTGCAGAAGATTGTAGGATCTTGCTTCTTGATCCATTCTGCCAGTCTGTATCTCTTAATGGGTACATTAAGTCCATTGACATTAATGGTTATGACTGATGTAGGCATATTTAGTGCTGCCATGTTCTTGGCTCTGTTCTTGGCTCTGTTATTCTCCTTTTGCCCTTTTCCCATCAGTTTCTTGTTTGGTCCGATGGGTTGACTCTGTTAGGTCTCCTGGATGTGTAACTTCCCTTATTTTTCTCCAAGATATTTTTTAGAATGTTTTGGAGCACAGGTTTCAAGTTTTTGAACTTTTTCAGGTATTCTTTGTCATGAAAGTATCTTAGTTCCCCGTCAATTTTGAAGGATAGTTTTGCAGGATACGTCAGTCTTGGTTTGAAGTTGTTTTCCTTTAGTGCTTGAAACACTTCACTCCAGGCCCTTCTTGCACTGGGTGTTTGAGATGAAAAGTCTGCTGTGATCCTGACATGCTTAACTTGGTGTGTAATTGTTTTCTTTTCTCTGGCTACTTTCAATATTTCATTCTTTTTTGGGGATATCTGAAACTTTTACAATTGTATGCCTAGGTGTAGATTTTTTTCATGTGACGGGCATGTGGAGTTCTGTATGCCTCATATATCTGTATGTCTAATTCTTTTCCTTTTCCTGTGAAGTTTTCTGCCATCATCTGTGTGAATAGTTTTTTAACGTCTTTTTTATTGTCTCTTGCTTCTTCAGTGACCCCTATCAATCATATGTTATTTTTCTTTGAATCATCTAGGAGTTGTTGGATTGATTTCTCATTATTCCTTGCCATTTTTCATAAATGATGCCTTCCCTCTTCATTGGCTGAGATCCTGTCTTCCAGGTCGGAAATTCGTTCTTCTACCATATTCGTTCTATTGCATAAACTTTCTTTCTTTGTTGATTTCCTGGACTTCTGTTTGTAGGTGTTTAAAATACCCCATTGCTTTTGCTATCTTGGATGCTATCAACTCCTTGATTTCCTCTTAAGCTTTATTAATCATAGTTTTACCTGTGTCCAGTATCTCTGCTTTAATCTCAGAGATCAGTTCTAATTTTCATTTTACTAGATCTGCTTTGGTTACCATTTCCAAGAACCCTGAAGACTGACCTTCAAACTTCTGTATTTCTCTTCTCTCTGCTTTACCTTGGGGTGAGGATCTTTGCATCTTAGACTTTGAATGTTTACTCATCTCTGAGTTTTTGTCACTGCTGTTGTTTTTGGCTTTGTACCTACCCTGTTGTCTGTTGATATTTGTTGCAAATCTCTTTCTTCGTAATATTTAGGACCCTTAAAATATCAGTGGTTCCTGGGTTGTTCTTCTACAGTCAATACAGAGTCCCTGGATGTGCTTGTGTAGTTCACGTGGTGAAAGGCAGGCTCCGGCCCCTGCTTGGCTGCAATTTCACTGGTGGAGTTTTCTGCAACAACTTCCATTCCTACACTGAGTCCCTTGGTGCACTTACAGCATGAGTCTGGAAAATGGCAGGCTCAAGTCCTGGCCCTGCTAAAATGGCGCTGGCTGTGGCTTCCCTGGCTCTGGCTGCTGTTTTACTTAGTCGCTGAAGCTGGCAGGCTCCAGCCCCAGCATGGCTTAGATGGCGCTGGCTGTGACTTCCCCGGCTCAGCCTGCTGTTTAATTATTCTTTATAGACTTTTAAAGTCTTAACTTCATTAATTTCTGCTGTGATATTTAACATTCCTTCAGTGTACTAGCTTTAGATTTGGATTATTCTTCTTTCTCTAGCACTTTGAGATGGTGAATACTTAGGTTGTTTATTTGAGCATTCTCTATATTTATTTTATTTTTAATTGATTTTATTGTTGCATCTTATATACATGTTATGGTCACAAATGATACTGAGAACTTGTGCCAGTACATGATATGACTTAATTCTAATTTGTCCCATTCCCCTGCCTATCCTACAACCCCTTTTCCCCAAAACACATGAGCTTTATTTCCTTTTTTGTCATCAGATTTTCTCTTTCTCTTCTTTACTTATCCCTACCCCGCTTTCCTTTGAATATTTTCTTACTATTTCATAATACTTATCATATATTTTAGGACTCATTTACACCTTCAGTTCTTCATACGAGAGAATAGATATGGTATTTACATATCTGTGTCCTGTTTATTTCACTTATGAGTATGTCCTCAAGGTATGACCATTTGAGCATAAAGGACTGAAATTTATCCTGCTTTATGGCAGAGTAATACTCCATTTTATTTTTTAAAAAATCAGATCTTCTTTATCCAGTCTCCTGTTGATGGGCATTTGGGCTATTTCCAAGATTTATCTATCAAACACTGGGTTACTATAAACATGAGTATACATATGTGGTTGTAATATGAATCTTTTAATTTTTCTAGTGTCTATACCTAGCAGGAAAATAGCAGAGTCAAATGGAACCTCTAATGCTAGTGTTCTGAGGAATCTCCACACTGATCTCCACAGTGGTTGCACCAGTCTACATTCCTACCAACCGTGGAGAAGGATTTTCTTCTCTTCACAGCCTCACAAGCATCTCTTGTTGTTTGATTTCATGATAGCAGGCATTCTTTGTGGAGGGAGAAGGAATCTCAATTGTTTTCATCTACATCTTTCCAATTACCAGTGATGTTGAGCGTTTCTTCATATGCTTCTTAGCTGCTTTTATTTTTTCATCTGAAAAGTGTCTGTTCATTTCAGATGCCCATTTCTGAAGTGGGTCTTCAAATTTAGGGGAGATTGATTGTTTTAAGCTTTATATACTCTAGATAGTAACCCTTTATCTGAGGAACAGCTGATAATTTTTTTTCCCATACTGTTGGTTGTCTATTCATTCTGCTGGTGGTTTCTTTTGCTGTGAAGAAGCTTTTTAATAAGATGAGATCCCAGTTGTTGATTCCTTCTGCTAGTTCTCATGCTGCAGAAGTGTCATTCATAAAGTCTTTCCCTAATCCAATGCCTCTAAGAGTTCTACCCAAGCTGTTTTACAGTAGGTTTAGTGTTTCTGTTTTAATATTTAGGTCCTAAGCCACTTTGTTTTTAGTTTAGTGCATTGGGAAAGAGATAGATCTATCTTTAGTCTTTAGCAGGTTAAAGCCCAGTTTTTCCAGCACCATTTATTAAAGAGGCTCTCTTCCCTCCATTGACGGTATTTAGCTCCTTTGTCTAAGATGAGGTGACAGTATATCTGGGGTAGTTTCTGGATCTTGTAGTCTGTTTTGCTGATCTATTCACAGGTCTATTATTTTGGCAGCATCATGCTGTTTCTATCACAGTGGCTTTTTAGTATAGTTTTAAGTTGGGAATTGTGATACCCCCTGCCATGTCTTGTTGCCTAGAATTGCTGTTGCTATTCTAGGTCTCTTCTGGTTCCAGATTAATTTTTGGATTGTTTTGTCTGAATCTGTGAAATAGTTGTTGGGATTTCAATCAAGATTTTATTGAATTGGAGTATAACCATTTTATTGACAATGGTTCTTCCAACCCAGGAACAAGGGATATCTTTCCATTTTGTGATATTCTCTTCAATCTCCTCTTTCAGAGTACTGTACTTCTGAGAGTAGAGGTCTTTTGCCTCCTTCATTAGATTGAATCCTAGATATTTTCTTTCTTAAGGTGTAAGACTTCACTACTATACATTTTTCTCTTAGGACCATTTTCATTGTGTTCCATAGAGTAGGTAGTTGAATGTTGTACTGACATTGTTGTTCAACTGTAGGAACTGTCTAATTTATTCTTTAATCTCATCTATGATTCAATGATTATTCATGGAAGTAGTTTAATTTTCATGTATTTGCATAATTTCTATGGTTTCTTTTGCCATTAATTCTAATTTAATTGTGCTGTAACCTGATAATTTGCATGGAATTATTTTGATTCTTTTTTAACCATTTTTATGGTCTAGTATGTGGTTTATTTTAGAGACCATTCCATTTGCTGCTGAGAATTTGTATTCTGTTGTTGTATGGAATACTCTGTAGATATCTGTTAAGTCCATTTACTTGAAGGTTTGATTTACGTCTTATATTTCATTGTCATTTTTGTCCTCTAGTTGATCTATCCATTTGTGACAGTGGGTTATTAAGGTTCCCCATTACAATTGCATTGGTAATTCTTCTTTTCATGTCTATTAGTGTTTGTTTGCTTTTTCTTGTTCAGTAGTGTTTGTTTCATGAAGCTGTTCCCTCTTCCTTTTAAATTTTCCCCTAAACTAATATGTAGTGACTTCCTTTGTCTCTTCTCATCAATATTGGCTTTAAATCCACTTTGAAGTTAGTCCTACTTCTGCTTTTTTTTGTGTTCCTCTTCACTGTAAATTGTTTACATCCTCTCATATTTATTCTATCAATTTCTTTTAAAATTATATGTGTTTAATTTATAGTGCATATAAATGAGTTTGTTTTTTATTCATTCTGCCAATCTGTATCTTTGCTTTGAAGAATTGAAAATATTCATATTGAGAGCCTGAACAAGCTTAACTTGGTCATGTCATTGCATATTTTTATTGTTGCTGATTTTCTTTTTTCTTTGTTTTTAGCTGCTCATCCTACCAGATATATGCTTTCATTTTGACTTATTGGTATTATGATTTTTATTGTCTTTTTCTAGGATTTCTTGAGAATGATTTGTATGCTGATTTGGTGGTCATAAATTTCTTGTGGTGTTCTTCATTAAATAAATATATAATTTCTCCATAAAATTTGAAGGAACATTTTGCAAGATACATAAGTTGGATTAGAAGTTGTTATCTTTCAGGCCTTGAAACACTTCAGTCCAAAATTTTCTGGTCTTTTGGTTTTGTTGAAAAGTCTATTATAACTTCAAAAAAATTACCCTTATATGTGATTTGTTGCTTTTCACTAACAGCTATTAAGAGATTGTCCTTGTTGTAGACATTTAGTACTATGAGTATAATGTGGTGTATAGACCTGTACTCTGAAAACTATAGCATCCTGAAAAAGGAGATTGAAGAGGTATCAGAAAATGGAAAGATATCCCTTGTTCATGAGTAGGAAGAACAAACATCATCAAAGTGACTATACTACCACAACTACTATACAGAATCAATGCAATTTCAATTGAAATCCCAACACCATACTTCACAGATCTAGAGAAAATAATCAAAACATTCATGTGGAACATAAAAGACCTAAAATAGCAAAAGCAATTATAAGCGACAAGAACATGGCAGGGGTTGTTATGATCCCCGACTTGAAACTATACTACAAAACCACTGTGACATAAACTTCATATTACTGGTAAAGTAACAGACCAGAACACCAGTGGAGTAGAATAGAAGACCCAGAAAAATCACCAGATACATTAATCCAATTTATCTTTGACAAAGCAGCCAAATATCCTCAATGGAGAAAAGTCAGACTCTTTAACAAATGGTGCTGGAAAAACTGGGCTTTAACTTGCTAAAGACTAAAACTACATCCATTTCTTTCACTGTGTACTAAACTAAAATCAAAGTGGATTAGAGCTATAAACATTAAAGCAGAAACACTAAACTTGCTGGAAAACAGGTTAGGTAAAACTGTTAGAGACACTGGCTTAGAGAAAGACTTTAATAACAAAACCACTATTACACAAGATCTCATCCTATTAAAAAGTTTCTGCACAGCAAAAGAAACAACTGGTAGAGATAAAAGACAACCAACCATATGGGAAAACAAATCTTTACTAGCTAATTCTATAATAAAGGGCTACTATATAGAACATATAAAGAGCTTAAAAATATCAGGCCATCCAAATTTAAAGACTCAGTTCAAAAATAGGCATCCAAAATGAACACTTTTCAGATGAAGAAGTAAAAGCAATCAAGAACCATATGAAGAAATGCTTAATATCACTGATCATTTGAGAAAACCAGATGAAAATGACACAGATTTCATCTCAGCTTACAAAGAATGGCTGCTATTGTGAAATTAACCAGCAATAAATGCTGGCAAAGCTTTAGGGAGAAAAAAAAAAACCGCTTCTGCACTATTGGTGGGCATGTAGTATAGTGCAACCTCTGTAGGGATCAGTGTGGAGATTCCTCAAAAAAGCTAGGATTAGAGGTTCCGTTTGACCCTAGTATTTCTGTGCTAGGAATATACATTATTAAAAGAAGTTATAAGAATTAGAAGAATCATATCATAACGACATATGTACAGCTCAGTTTCTGATAGCGAAATTTTGGAAACAATCCAAATGCCCATCAAGTGGAGACTGGATAATGAAAATGTGGGGTTTTTTTAAAAGTAAAATAGAGTGGTAATCTACCATAAAGAATTATGTTTGTGTCATTTATACTCAAATGGACATACTTTGAGGATACAATTATAAGTGAAATAAATATGTCACATATGTGTAAATACCATATCTATGGTATGAGAATCTGAAGATATAAATGAGTTTTAGAGTGTATGATAGACATTGTGAAATAGAAAGTATTCAAAGGAAAATGAGTAGGAGTAAGTAAGGAGGGAAAAGAAAAAGCATGTGTATACAGGGAGTAGGTTGGTTGTAGCATGGGTATGGGAGTGGGTATAATTGAGAATTAAGTGGTGTAATATACTGGTACAAATTTCCAATGTTAAGTGTGATTATGATGTGTATATAAAATGTACTAATAAATAATTCAATTTAAAAATTAAAAAAACTAAAATGTATTGCAACCACCTAAGTGGACTATAATCACCTTAAAATGGACTTAATCACCTAAGGTTTTATGATTTTTAAAACAAATAATTGAAGTAAAAAAGAATTATAGCTAATGAAACAACAAGGGACACAAAATAGTATCATAAAAATATAAAATTAATCCCAAATAGGGAAGAATATTAGAAGGCAGAGAAAAGAACAAGTGCCAGATAAGAGAAAAGAATTAAATAACAAAATGATAAAATTCAACTGAATTATATTACTATGTAAATAAATATAAATTATCTAAACACAGAGATATCATACTGTATAAAAAATCAAGACTCATCTATGTACTGTATATAGGAAAGACATCATATAACTAAAGGTAAAACATATTAAATTTTGAAAGAATGGATAAAAGTATGCTATGCTTGAGCTAGTCAGAAGAAAATCTCCATGGACAATAAAACAAATCCTGGTAGATTTGGAAGTATTCATGTTTGTGAAAAGTATCTTTTCTGGGCAAGGGATTTAATTCAGTGGTTCTGGTGCCTGCTTTGCAAGTACAAGGGCCTGGATTCGATCCTTGGCAACCACATACAACAATACCAGGCATGGTGACTTTTGCCCACCAGCAACCAGTATCACATACCACAGTGCCAGGTGTGGTGGCTCATGCCTGTAATCCCAGCACTTGGGAAGGAGCAGGAAGATTACTATGACTTCAAGGCTGAGTTTAGGACAAGCCTGAACTACAAAGCGAGATGCTGTCTCAAAAATAAGAATCTTTTCTGCTCATAATTGAACTAGACAACATCATCAGAAGGATTGTGGAAAATTTCAGATACGTGGAAACTAACAAATGGCATAATGACCCACAAATTGAAAAAATTCAAAAGTTAATTGGAAAAATATTTTTATTTAATGTAAATGATAATGTAAAAACAAATACCATATGATATAACAGATACATACATAGGGTAAAAAGCAAATCAAATTAACATAAATAGAAAGAAAGTAGTGATCACTGAGTACAGATCATGAGGAGGTTTGGAACATAATAATCAAAGAAGTACACAAAATTTCCATTAGACAAGAAAAAACAGTACATCCAAAAATCTATTTTATATCATTGCTAATGACTATAATTGATAACTATATTTCAAAATTACTATAACAATAAATTTTCAGTGTTTTCCCAACAAAAATTGTAAATATATTAGATAAACCATATGATAATAGTTTGACTTAGCCATTCATATATACTCACATATATGATTTTTGCTTGCCAAATAAAACAACAACAACAAAAAAGAAAATGCAATGAATAAGAATCTTTGGAGGTCTATTGAAGTAATACTTAGAGAAAAATTACTAAGTGCATTTTTTAAGAAGGATGAAAAACTTCAAATCGGTGAATTTATCTTCTGTCTTAGAAAAGAGGATTGATGAGCAAATTAATTTATAAGCAACCAGAAAAAGGATATAATGGAGAAAATAATTTCCAATGGAAATGAATAACACAACAAAGAAAAAAAGAAATGAAAATTTAGAAATAATTCATAACAGAGCATATTTGTACATTAGACTCTACCAAAAGGGTTGATTTTTCAAAAGATGTCATTGTGGAAATGAAAAGGCAAGTGACATCTTCAAGGAGAATTTTGCAATACGTATTTATGACAAAGTCCTGCTATTCAGAATATATAAAGAACACCCAGGACTCAAATAAAGAAGCAAAACAGTTCAGTTTTCAAATAAGAAAGTGATTTAAGAGTCATCACATCAAGATGTATAATTTAACATTAAATAAATGAAAAAGATACTAAATTTCATCTATCATATCATACATACTAATTAAATCCACCTAGATGTCATTTCATTCATAGTAGCATGGTTAAAACTAAGAAGAAGAATAATATGAAGTGTAATAAGTATAAAGTATAACAATATGAAGTATAATAATATGAAATGTGTGAAGAGGACTACTGGAACTCTCACATATTCCTAGTAGGGATGTGAATGGTAGAGCCCCTTTATACAACAGTACTGTAGTTCTTAGAAAGTTAAAGATACAGCTCCTAAACGATCCAGAAATTCTATCCTCATATTAGTTACTTTCCTATCCCTGGGGAAAAATACTGGACATCTATAGTTTAAAAAAAGAGAGGTTTATTTTGACTCATGGCTTCAGATGTCCATGGTTGACTGGCTACAAGACAGAAATAATATTGTATAAGGACATGGTGGAAAGAAGATGCTCAACTAATGGCAGCTAGGCAATAGAGAGACAAGGAAGAAGGTGACAACAATAATACATCCTTCCTTCACCTTCAGTGACCCACACCTGCCAACTAGGCCTTTCTTCCTAACACATTCATCTTGGAATTTAACAATGTATGGACTCACTGAGTATAGCACCCTCATCACCCCGCCCCCTTCCAAAATAATATCTTAGAACACATGAGACTTTCAGTGAGTATTTTAAATCTAAACTATAGCACTCCTAATATGAACCCCCAGGTAGACAAAAAATATTTCCCTACAAAGTTAGTACATGAATGTTCATTGCAGCTTCATTTTCTAATCACCTGAAAATACCTTCCATGTCCATTTGCAAGTAAATGGAAAAAACAGTGATATATTGCACAATAGAATATTATGCAACAATAAAAAGGTACTAAATATTTGCATATGTAACAACAAGAGTGAAAGTCAAATGTACTGTGGTAAGCAACAACAACAAATAGATGATGGATAGAGAGATGATGGTGATGATGATGGTGATGAAGATGATAGATGATAGATAGATAGATAGGTAGATAGATAGATCAATAGATAGATAGATGATAGATCGATGTCAGACAGATACCAGTTAATTTAGACTTTGCATTATGGTTTGGATGTGTTTTTGTCCTGAGGTTTCATTTGCTGGAGGCTCAGTCCTCAGAGTGATAGAGGGGAGGTGGCAGTATAGTTAAAATGCAGCCTGGTGAAAAGTCATTACTAGCCCCTCCTGATATGGTTTCCAGTCTCAATATGTATCTGTCCCCCTTTAAAAGGCTCCCGCCATTGAGTGCTATGTGCCATCAGGGGATGCAGGCAAATGGACTTATCAGAACCAGAAATTTGTTGTTTGGACTTTCAGCCTACAAAAATGTAAGCTAAGTAAACTTATTTTATTTTTTTAATGTTTTTAAATATATTTTTATTTCTTGTGTGTGAAAATTTAAAATGTCATAAAAATAATATGAGAATGAAAATAGTTTATACAGTCTATCATTTTTTTCAAAGTAGTTTGTCAGAGTACGAGACATAGAGGAAAAATATATTATCTTGCAAAAGAGTAACAAACAGATAATAGAACAAAACTTTTTTTCAATAAAATAGGAAGCAAGTAGTGCAAAAGAAAAGAATTAGCATATATAGTTCATTAAAATACTTTTGATACAGCAGGATAGGTATTTTAGGGAATTATTGGAACTTCTCCCTACTTATTTATCTATATTCTACTTTGCTCATAAATGTTTAATTATACTTTTTATAAGAGAAACCATGTGATATTGAGCTTATATGTCTGACTTATTTCACTTAACTTTGTTATCAATTTTTTATCCATCTACTTACAAATGATTTTACTTTGGGCTTCATTATGGCAAAGTAGTATTCCAATGTTTAGCACATTTTCCTTATCCATTCATCTGTTGATAGACATATATCCTGTTTTCAGGAGCTAGCTACCACAAATTTTGTTATTATAAACATAGGTATGCATGTATCTCTGTAATATAATTACTTTAACTTTTTTGGTAAGATACCTAGACAGAAAATTGTTATGTCAAGTGGACTTTGTAATTTTATTGTTTTGAGGACTAACCACCCTGATTACCATTTGATTATACTAGTTTACATTCCAGAACAAGTGTACAAGAGTTTCTCTATATGTCTTCACCAGCATGTGTTATTGTTACATGTTTTTAAAAGATAGCCTTACTTTTGCAGGTAAAATAATATCTCAATGTAGTTTTGATTTCTATTTCTCTTATTGACAGTGATGTTGAGAATTTTTCACATATTTACTGGTCATTTGTTACCCTTTTTTGATTGGGTATTTTCTTTGGAAAATATAATTTTTTTAGTTCTTTGAACACTTTTTATGTTAATCCTTTGCCCAAGAAGTAGGTGACAAATTTTTTCCCATTCTATAGGTTGCTTTTTCACTCTGTTGGTTGTTTATTTTGCTGTGGAGAAACATTTTAGTTTGATGTGATTCCATTTGCTGATTTTCAGTATTATTTCTACCACTGAGTTTCTTTTAAGAAATCCCTAGTCTGTATTATTTTGTATACATGTATTCTGTCATCCACCTTTCCTTTCTAGTCTTTGTCAAGTTTCTATCCTGTCCTTACTACTATATCTTTGCTCCAACCACTGTACCTCATACACACACAGAAATACAACCATAATAAGACACTTTGTTTTTTAATACAAAAATCTCACTAAGTAGTTCTGGCTGGCTTTGAACTCATTATGTAGCCCAGTCTGGCCTCAGACTCACAAGGGCTGAGATTACAGATGTTTACTAACACACCCAGATATGATTCTTTTTGACTCCCCAAGCTTTAAAAATTTTCAGCAATAGGTCTACAAAGAAAGGGTAAGTTTGTTTGTTTTTCATTTTTTGTTTTTTGAAATAGGGTCTCACTTTATTGTTCAGGCTGGTGCTGAACTCAGCCTTGAACTCTGTAATCCTTCTGCCTCTGCCTCTAGTGTGCTGGGATTACAAGTATGAGCCACCATGCCTGGCACTGTGAAATGTGGTACTGATTGTTGTTGGGCGTGACTCACCACACCCAGCATTGTTGTATGTGGTTGGGACTTTAGCTTTCAAAGCAGGCTCCAGAACCACTGAGTTAAATCCCTGGCCCACGGGAAGATTTTTATTCAAAGTCTCCTTTGTTGAGGAGTGAATTAGGGAAATAATACACTCTTGGTACAGCTTATATGCTAGCCATTTATACTGCCAGGACTGGTTTGGGTTCTACAGGTCCAAAGTGAAAGTAGAGCTTTTCTATCGTAGCTAACCTAGGGTCCCAAGAATTGGGGGAGGGGGAGTTAAACCAAAATGTACAGGTGTAAATTGAAAGATTAATGCCCAGAGACCATGCCCAATACTTAGTAGAAAGATAATGGTAACAGCAAAAGCTCAGGATCAGATGGATATTAAATTAGAATAAGAACAAGGTTCAAGAGGAATAAGCAAGACTCAAGTTATTTCCATGTACAGTAACAGAAGTTTGTGGCTGCTCTTTATACACAAGTGGATGGGTTAGTCTGGCTAAAAGGGCTGTGCAGAGAAAGACAGGAGACAAGGATGGTTTAGGAGAGCTATTTTTGGTATCCATCTTCTATCAAGTACACCCAAAGAAGCCCTCACTTTATTGGCTATGAGAGCTGGTAATGGAGAAGAATGAGAAGAGTTTGACTATCTTGATTTCTACTTTTTTTTCTTTTTTCTTTTGATTTCTACTTTTTAAACTCATTTAAATCAAGAATGCAAAACCAAGGCCCTTGCACGAATAACTGTTTGCAGGCAGCATCTAACACTGATCCATCTGCTGTTTCACCAGGTTCTTTCTTTTGTCTTAGCTTAATTTTGAAATCTTTGCTGTGTATGTCTCCTTCATGACCTCTGAGCTTGGGTCTGTAAACATTAACCACTTTATGGACACCCACATCAGGTTAACCCATCCTCTTGTGTATTACTGTATGTTAAGGCAGGGATTGATTTTGATAGATAGCAATGCTAACTTTATAAGGAAATCAAGTTCAGTCCTTGAAGAAAAATACCAATCATTAAGTTTAAGTATAAAATGGAAGGCCGAAAATAGGAAATAAAATGAACTGGAGCCAAGGAAATGAGAATTAAATTCAAAAGTGAAGAAATGTACCTTGAGGACATCCTCATAAGTGAAATAAATAGGCCACAAATGTGTAAATATCGTAACTTTTCTTAGGTACAAGAAAATGAAGATGTAAATAAGTTCTAGATTATATAGCTGATATTGTGAAATAGAAAATATTTAAAAGGAAATAGGGTGTAGGGGTAAATAACGAGGGAAAAATAATGTAATAGTAATAAAGAAGGAAACAAAGCTTATGTATATAGTGGGTGGGGAGTTGCAGGATGGAGAGGAAGGGGGAAAAGTGAGAATCAAATCGTGTCATATTCTGGTACAAACTATCAATTTTGAATGCAATGATGATGTGTATTCATAATGAACCAATAAATATTTGATTTTAAAAATTATAAAAAATTTTTTAGGATATAGATAGTTAAATATGAAATAGTGTTAAATATTATCTATTGAATGTTAATATCAGCATTTATTCCTCCTCATCACATGGCATATTGCTGCTAGAAACCTGGAGTCACATTTCTGACCATGCACTGTACAATTTATTGTTGGTCCTTTGCAAAATGTGACTTCAGCACAGTGTGGAAATCCTCCTGTAATCTATGCATCTTCACGTTACTGAGCTTTTCCATGCCCCCCATGACATTCTATTTTTTTTTCCTTCCTGTGTACTTTTACAGGCTCTGATTTGCTTGGCTAAATGATCCAGCCTCCTTTTGTCTGTCTGATTCCTACTCATTCATAAATAACTTAGCAAAAGCTCCTCTGTAGGGCCTGGGATTTAGCTCAGTGGTTCTGGCGCCTGTCTTGCAAGAGCAAGGGCCGGGTTCCATCCTCCGGTTAACCACATACCATACTGGGTGTGGAGACTCACGCCCAGCAGCAACTAGTAACACATACCACAGTCCCAGGCATGGTGGCTCATGCCTGTCATCCCAGCACTCGGGAGGCAGAGGCAGGAGGATTGCTGTGATGTGAGTTTGAGGCTGAGCTCAGGGCCAGCCTGAACTACAAGGTAAGACCCTGTCTCAAAAAAAAAAAAGCAAAAAAAAAAAAAAAGCTCCTCTGTGAGGACTTGTCTATACTTTCTATAGAGTGGACCGTACTTTATTTAGGTCATTATTCCTTAAGGCTATAGATAAGCAGGATATTTACAAAGTGGAATTTATAGGCCTTGATTATTGAGTAAATGTTTGGATGGTAAAGAAGGAGGAGATAACAATAAGCCTATATTACTTGCTTGAGCAACAATGTTGATAATAGTGTCCATCACTAACCTAGGGAACACTGAAGCAAGAGTAGAATGGGTAAGTTCAGTTTTGATGATGACTAAGTATCTAGACAGCATAGAAATCAAGTAGGCAAGTGAATATATTGGTGCATACCACAGAAGGATACTTTGGCTACGGTACACAAACCTGAGAGTCTTTAAGCATATGAATAATATGGAATGAGTGAAATTGTTGATAAAGACTGTGGAATGAGTAGAGAACTCAAGATAGAGCCTCGGGGGCCAAGGATTTAGCTCAATGGTTCTGCACCTGCCATGTAAGCACAAGGTCCTGGGTTCAATACCGGTAATCATATACAACAGTGCTGGTTGTGGTGACTCACACCCACCAGCAATCAGTACCACATACCAAAATGCCAGGAGTGGTGGTTCACACCTGTAATCCCAGCATTTGAGAAGCAGAGGCAGGAGGATTTCTGGGTTTGAGGCTGAGCTCAGGACCAGCCTGAACTGCAAAGTGAGACCCTGTCTCAAAAAAAAAAAAAAAAGATAGAGCCTCAGGAATCAGTAAAATTGCTAAAAAGACAAGGTTTTACAGCTAGAAAATGGTAGGAGAAGATGTTTTTACAGTGTTGGAAATTGAGCCCAGGGCCACTGGCATGCTAGATAAGTGCTTCACCACTTAACTTTAGTTCCAGAGGAAAATGTTTAATTTGGGTACAACAATGAAAAAGAAGTGGTCTCTATAATGTGTACAAAAATTCTGAGGAAGTGTATAGTTCCTTGTATATACAATACCTAAAGTGTCAAATTCATACAGTGAGACTTTATAATGACATTTCCAGGGGCCTAGGAGGATGGAAGAATGGAGATCTGTTTAATGGATACAGATTTTACTTTATGAGAAAAGAGTTCTAGAGATTGCTTGTGCAGCAATTTATCTTAGTACTTTTGAAATATACACTTAAAGTGGATAAGAGTATATTTTACCATCTGGGCACTCTTTTCACTTATTCAGTAATTGTATGAACACAAGTACATATGGTCATTCCTCACCATAGAGGGGTGTGTACCACATCACCCTCCTGCACTTGAGTACCCAAATCAGTGTCTATCAGAATTCAGCTTAGAAAATCTTTCCAGGTATTGACTACAGCCTACCTCTGAGATAAATTAGCCTTCCATTTCAATTGATTAATACAGATTTCCTCAGTGTCTGAAAGTGTTGTTTCAGATATGAACCCTACCATTCTCAGGAGTATTCATTTCCCTTTGGCATTCTCGTGTTATAGATAGCACCTTGTGTTTCCTGCTACAGTGAGCACAAACAACATAGCTGACTTGCTGTGGCCTGGAAGGCAGAGGATCTTCTGAATATTAGCAAAATAGCAATCACTCATCACTGGGATTCAAATAAAGCAACAAAGACAGTGAAATCTACTTTGTAAGAGCTGGGCCAAATTGCAGTTTCTGTGATTCCTAGGTAGAGTTTGCCTTAAATGGGGAAAATTTGCTCCCAATGAAGTGGATAGATTTAAGATTATATAACTTGGCTGGACAACAGGATGTTATCTAATGGGTGTGGCAGAGTAGGGGTGGGGATAAGGTATGAGCAGAATGTTTCTGAATGTGAATGTAGCACCATTTCTGGACACAAACAATTCTGATTTTTGCTCCTCCCTTCCTTTACCCTCTATGCTCCTCCATCTCCACCACAATTGAGTTTCTCTCAGTAACTATTTACTGACTGGCTCCCAGATGCCCAATCACTATTAGGTTCTGTGAAGAATATAGAAGTAAATACTTGATCAACCTTGTTCTCAGTACCTTTACTGTGTAGGTGGGGAATAATCTAGGATAGATGACAAAATAATTATGCGAGTCTTAAACATATTAAATGTTCTTGGAGGTAGAAAGGGTAAGAGACTAACATGAATAAGGGAAAATAGGTCTGGCTCTAATGGAGATTAAATGTCTCTGCACAAGGGCACCTTGGGGCCAGAGTTTCATCAACCTTAAGGAAAGGGAATCCTAGTTTATCCTTTCAGAAGTGCTGCCATCTTCTTCATTTTTATAATTAATGCTAGCTTGACTTTTTTACAAATAGTAATTATATACATTTTCAGCCTACAGTCTAATGTGTATATATAATAAGACAGTATACTTTATACTATGTGTATTTTACAACTTTTTTTAAATCCCAAGGTAGGCTCTCAGCATTTGAAATTTACTCTCTTCATTGTTTTGGGTTTTTTAAATTTTTTTATTAGAATATATTTGCAGTACATAATAAGTCCTCATGAGACATTACTTAATGGACATAGGTCTTAATACTTTCTTCATGCTCTTTCTCTCACTCATCCTCCTCCTCCATCACTTAATCCTTTCCTTTTTTTGCAAAAGATCTGTCTCCTTATTTTTATTATCAATCTTTTATTTTGCTCTTTATTTTTTGGATTTCTGATATAAGAGAAACCATACAATATTCAGACTTATGTGTCTAGATTAATTTCAATTATCCATGATGTGTCAAGGTGCAAGGCATCTTTAAAAATTAAAATCTTTATTGGTGCATTACATATACACATCATCATAGCATTCTAACTTGAGAATTTGTACCAGTATATGACACAATTTAATTCTCATTTTTTTCCTATTCCCCTACAACCCCCAACCCCTATATACACAAGCTTTGTTTTCTTTTTTTATTACTATCACATTCTATTTACATCCTATTTCCTTTTAAATATTTTCTATTTCACAATACTACTATATATATTAGAACTCACTTACACCTTCATTTTCTCCTACCAGAGAAAAGATACAATATTTATGCATCTGTAACCTATTTGTTTCACTTATGAGGATATCCTGAAGGTACATCCATTTGAGTATAAATGACTCAATCTTATGCAAGGCATTATTATTGATTGCTATCACCCTGCTGTGCCATAGATCACACAATTCCCGAGAGCTAAATCTTGGAAACAGCCTATATGTCCTATACGTCAAAAGATAAAAAAATTAAGAAATGATGGTGGTTATATACAATATACACTCTGTCATAAAGAAGGATAGAATTTACAATGGATGTACCTTACATTATTTCTAAGTAGAATAAATCAAACATATAAACTTTATACTATACTGCATAGTTTCTTTAATATTAAATGTATAAATAAATATGCAATAAAAGAATAAGAAAAAGAGAAAAGTTAGTATAACACTGCATAGACAATGTATGTATAAATGTACTCTGACTTAGTAAAAATACATATATTGTTGGCTGATTACTTTGTTTTTTATATCTGCGTATATGATAATAAACCTTATATAATCTTACAAGATAACTGTCAAAACTTATTAAGTACAACTGAAACTATATACCCTCTGACAAGTAATTCACTTCTTTCATGCTCCCTCCAACATTTGAGGTTTCAAGATTCCACTGATAAGTGAGGTCATGGGGAATTATCTCTGGCTTGCATTACTTAGCATAGTATCCTCCAGATTCATTCATGTTTTCACAAATGAAACAATGGCCTCCTGTGTTTTTTTTACAATTGCTAATATTCCATTGTGTGGGGCTGGGGATTTAGCCTCAATGGTTCCGGTGCCTGTCTTGCAAGCTCAAGGACCCGAGTTCGATCCCTGGTAGCCACATACCATACTGGGTGTGGAGACTCATGCCCAGCAGCAACCAGTACCACATACCACAGTGCCAGGCAAGGTGGCTCACGCCTGTAATCCTGGCACTCGGGAGGCAGAGGTAGGAGGATTCCTGTGAGGTGAGTTGGAGGCTGAGCTCAGGGCCAGCCTGAACTACAAAGTGAGACCCTGTCTCAAAAAAAAAAAAATTCCATTGTGCGATCATATCCCGTTTTCATCATTCATTCATTTAATTTCCTATCTGAGCTGTGAATATTATGAATATTACTGCACTGAACACAGAAAAGCAATTGCCAGTTAAATATATTTATTTGACTTCTTCTGAATATATGTTCAAAACAGGAACTGCTGAGTGAAGGTATCTTTTTCTATAATTCTCTTAATGATTCTGTATGTGTTGGTGGTGACCCTAGCCTGGAGATAGAGGATTATATTGGTCAGAGCAGAGAAGAACAGAGACAAAGCTAGGAAGATCCTAAGGCTGCTATCTGGAAGAGGATTAGATTACAAAAATGACAGTTCCAAGCCAGTCTTTCCACCGTTGATGCCTTTTTTTTTTTTTTGTACAGTGATTATCAGCATGTGAATAGGCTGTGTTATTTTTTTCATTAGCCTATAGCACATTTTTGTGCAAATAACATAAAGACTCTTTGCTAGGTAGATATGTTATAAAAGAGTCCACTTACACTAGCTTAGCTAGTGAAGCAAGAGTTTTGTTTTTTTTGAACTGATTCCTGTTCCAATTTTACTGGGTGCATCAATGGAATGCAAGAAATGCACATCTATTTGTGCTAGCCTGTTGTTGCCAAAAGTGTAGAGGCTAGGACTTTCCCAGCCTTATTTTTAGCCATTCAAAATAATCTAGAAAGAAGATGAAGAATTTTTGGACATTCTTTTCTGACCAAGAGAATACTAGGTATGAAAGGAAGGACCAGGCTTCTACAAAGCATTTAGAAAAGCACATCATATGTTTACAATAGTGATATGACTAGATTCTAGCTAGGTTAAGCAGAATTCAAATCTCATATCTTCTTGTTAGCAATGTTCCCCTAGGTAGATTAATTTATCCTCCACAAAGTTTCATTTTTTTCTTTATAAAATGGGAATAGTATCTCCCAGATTTGTTCTAAGGATGAAAGAAGGCACTATGTAAAGTGCCTAGCATGCATGAAGCACCTGCTGGATGCTAGCTGTTGTTCCACCACAGTGTTTTTAGATATTACACAATACCACACTGCCATTTGTACAATGAATGATGTATTTTTAGCCCAAGGGAATCCAGGAGCTGAGAGACAGAGGCTGGGGAGAATCCTCTATGTCACATCCTCAAACAAGACTTTCTCTTACTCTAGTTATCACATGCCATATGGCAGGTGGTGGAGTGAGGAAGGTTTGATCTCAGGCTTCCCCAAGTGCTATGAGAGATGTAATTGTCACTTGGATTGGCAGAAACATTACTCTTCTTCCACGATGGAACCCCTCACTCAGTAGGCATTCACTCCTGCAAAGAGAGGGTGACAAAATGATTTTTCCCCTGTTTTCCCAGGTTGGGTGTGAGTCACATATCAGATCTTATTTCAGAAATACAGACTGCTAACTCTGGAAAGTTGAGGAATTTTTTCTTTTGCTCTTTAGAAAAGCATTGCTTGTTAAAACATGAAAGGTCTATATTTATGTTAACAAGGCCAGTTTTCAGCAAAACTGAGTTAGGTAAAAACTGTGTATTTGGCTGCTTTTCCTTTTTCTTTTCCATTTCATATCCCCTGGTTTATTCTTACAAGCCTTTAATCTGTGTTTGCTTTTTATTTTTAATATAAAATGCAAGTTTATAAAGTTTAAGGTTTGGCCCCTTTAAGAATATTTCCCCCAGAAAGCTGGTGGGAGAAATCTATAATAGGAGTGTGTTTGTGTCATGGACCTGAGTGGCTCACATGACCTCAAGTGCCGCCCACTCTGCCAAATTCACTCGGGATTTAGACTCACAAACCAAATCTCCTCATGAGGTTTCCAGCTTGCTGCCCAATCTCTAATCCTGACTCTATCAGAAGCTTTTTTTTTTTCCTTCCTTATACTGAAGTTCAGTGAGTCAAAAGGTTAGAAAAGTAAAACAAATCACCATCTGTAAAGCCTGAGAGAGAACTATTTGTTAATTAGCATTTGTTGATCAATTGCTATGAATCATAAAATGCCTTTGAGATTTCCTACTCCTCATCTAGTTTAACATTCCAGGTACCTCTATGAAGTGAGTATTTTTATCTTGATTTTTCAGATGGAGAAGTTCAATTTCAGAACACATCAGCATTTGCATAGGTGTAGAGGAGCAGAACATTGTCTGAAGCCCCAGTTCATATTCTTGGCCACTAGACATGAAAAAAAAATCTGAAAACAATTTCTAATTTTTAAGCT
Organism: Petromus typicus; assembly: GCA_004026965.1. Lineage (NCBI taxonomy): Eukaryota > Metazoa > Chordata > Mammalia > Rodentia > Petromuridae > Petromus > Petromus typicus. The sequence continues at coordinate 314 of PVIR01010878.1, read as the reverse complement.
TTTAAAATTTAGGCTTGGATTTTTACAAAAATTATATATATACACATGTATACATATAATGTTTTAATTAACACATATCTACATAGTCTATCTTTCTCCTACTTTGTGCTCCTTGCCTCTCTTCCCTTCTTCCAACAATTCTGTCTCCCTTTTTCCTATCATCTCTCCTTTACTTTACTCTTTATTTCTATTTGGAGTTTCTCATATAAGACAATCATGCAGTATTTAACTTTCAGTTTTGGGTGTATTTTACTTAATGTTATGATCTCAAGATCCATCCATTTTCCTAGAAATCACACGAATTAATTATTTTT
>PVIR01010877.1:0-48701 GCA_004026965.1 Petromus typicus | reverse complement strand
TGTGGAGACTCACGCCCAGCAGCAATCAGTACCCCATACCACAGTGCCGGGCGTGGTGGCTCACGCCTGTAATCCCAGCACTCGGGAGGCAGAGGCAGGAGGATTGCTATGATGTGAGTTTGAGGCTGAGCTCAGGGCCAGCCTGAACCACAAAAGTGAGACCCTGTCTCAAAAAACCTAAAAAAAAAAAAAAAAAAAATCAGGTGTCCACTCGGGGTCCTGGTTACAATAAAACTCAAAAATTAAGAACTATGGGAACTCAAGTAGATATTAAGTTATGGATATTTAAATGTCATTTCAAGTCCACAAATCCTAGAAGTACTTTAAAAATACTTTTTACTTCAGCCTGTACTCATGTATCATTTTCTCTCATTTGTTTGAGAAATATAGCTATTCATTTTATAGTTCTTTTCACATTTTTTTACTTAACTAGGTATAGATTCAAAATAGTCCAGTGTTGTAGGTATGTAAATTCAGAATCCATCTTTTCTGAGGTACTGTTTGGGGATAATTTAAATATCTGTGCGTGCGTGCGTGCGTGCGTGCGTGCGTGTGTGTGTGTGTGTGTGGGGAGGTTTGAGTAGTATTTCCACATAATATAGTCATACAAGTAAGCTTGCCTAATTTCATAGCTTTATAGGCAAATCTACATAGGCAGTACTTACTGCTTAGAAAATGTAATTAAATCCTTCATATCCCAACTTAAATAGGGAAATGTGGAGATTTTGCAGTTACAAAGTAAATGTTGTCTTCTTTCTCTAGGTCATAAAGAAGAAAGTTCCACCCTTTATGCCAAAATGAAGTGTGATGTTAACTGTAACCATATTCAGCCTGAAATTAAACTGGTAAAACCTGATGACCGTGGAAGACAAGATTTCTACAGTCCTCCCTATCTGGAAGGCCCTTGTAAAGACTGCATTAAAGACTATGAAAGGTTGTCATACCTTAGGTCATCAATTGTGAGCCCTCGGATTGTAGACTTTGAAACAAAAAGCAAGCCCTTGCATAACAAGGAAAATCAACATGTTGAACAAACACTTAATAGTTCAGATGAAATAGACGAACTAGAGACCAATAGGCTTTATGAAGACAGTGGCTATTCTTCATTTACTCAACAAAGTGGCCTTGGTGAACATGAAGAGGATAGCCTCACTCGGGAAGAAAACATCACAAGCAGACCACTGTCCTGCCTACCACAGACACAAAGCCCAGACCAGTATCCCAACAAAAACTTAATGCCAGTTCTTCATTTTGAAAAAGTGGTTTGTTCAACATTAAAAAAGAATGCCAAGCGAAATCCTAAAATAGATCGAGAAATACTGAAGGAAATTATATCCAGTGGGAATTTTAGACTACAGAATATAATTGGCAGGAAAATGGGCCTAGAATTTGTAGATATTCTCAATGAACTCTTTCGAAGGGGACTCAAACATCTCTTAGCAAATATTTTGGCTCAGCTCAGCGATATGGACTTAGTCAAGTAAGTATACCATAATGTGTGGATTTTTCATGGCTCAGTACTAACAGTTGATGTAGTGATCTTACAATGTTGTTTAATTGGTATAATGGCTTTTGCTTGATAGCTGGTACTTCACCATCTGTGTGTCACTAAAATGAAAAGATTTTATGGAAGTATGCATTTTCTTTGGTCATTTTGTATTTCATATTCACGTTATTAGAAACTTCATTAGACTGGTAGCTTTTCATTTTAATTCTGAAATTTCTAAATTATATATTTGGAGATGAGCTAATGCAGCCTCTGTCAGGCATGGGGGTAACATCTGTAATCCTAGCACTTTGAGAGGTTGAAGCAGGAAAAACAGCCTGAACTGTCTAGTTCTTTGAACTGTCAGAAAAACTTAAAAAAAAAAATTACACCAAGGAAAATTCATTAGGGTGGAGTAGCTTTGAAAAATAAGATGATTATACCATACAGGCTACTAAATTAGGTTGGTCCTGCTCTTTACTGTGCTAATTTTGGGCTTTCTGAAAAGTTAAAATACTTGCTAAATATGGCTTTACTATGGTCTTTGTGAGTGAATTGAAAGTTGGGTTGATACTTCTTATTGACTAGTTCCCCAAAGGTTAATGACCGTCACAGATTATACTTTTTTCATGCTGACAACTTGTTAAAATTGATATCTCCTAGTAGTAGTGTGTCTGTCCTACAGTGCTTTGATATATGTACTTTTTTGCCAGATACCTAGTGTGGTGTCATGGATGGGATTCTGGTTCTTTGTTTTAACAAAAATTGTAAAATAAAACAAAATAGTTGTTAACCTGGAATTACTTGATGGGGAGCTTTTCAAATTAGAATGCTTTGTTCCATTTTAGGCCGTTTAAACCCAAATGATTAGGCATGGGCGTCCTTAAATCTTCGTGCCCTAAGCAGTCCATTATTAATCTATAGTCAGATTTGAGAAGCACTGCTAATAATATTTCATTTTTGGCACTATTAATGTTTCTATATTTATCTTAGCATCTTTGTCATGACTTAATTGTTTCTCTTGTGATTATTTATTTTCCAGTGTATCTAAAGTGAGCACTACCTGGAAGAAGATTCTAGAGGATGATAAAGGGGCATTCCAATTGTATAAAAAAGCAATGCAAAGAATTACTGTAAGTCATTATAGGCAATGTTTTCTTTAGAAAATGTATTGGTATTACCTTTTTACCTGTAGAACTAATTAAGTAGAGGAGGGCCATGTGCTGCATACCTGTAACCCCCACATTTGGGAAGCTGAGGCAGGAGGACTGCCAGGGGTTCGAGACCTACCTGGGCTATATAGTAAGACCCTGTCTCAGAAAGAAAGAAAAGGAAGGAAGGGAGGGAGGAAAGGAAAAAAGGAAAGAAATGAAATAAGGAAGCAGAATAGACAGGTAATCAATCTAGAAACTCTTGAAATTTACAAAACCTTTTAGCTTTTTTTCAGAACACAATAAGAAACCCTTCAAAAATAAAAAGAGCAAGGCATCCCAATTTGATCATTTATTTTTTGGAGTATTATGCATTTCTCAGATGAGTTGACCATCCAGTGGATCTAAGTTGCCCATTGTGTATGTGTTTTATAATCTCTGGAGTTTTGTTGTATTTGTTTTTTTGTTTTCTGAGACAGGGTATCACTTTGTGGTTCAGGCTGGCCCTGAGTTCCGCCTTAAACTCACATCACAGTAATCCTCCTGCCTCTGCCCCCCGAGTGCTGGGATTACAGGCGTGAGCTCCCATGCCCGGCTCTGTGGTATGTGGTACTGATACCTGCTGGGCATGAATCTCCACACCCAGTATTGTTATGTGGTTACTGGGGAATCGAACCTGAGCCCTTGCCCTTGCAAGACAGGCTCCGGAACCACTGAGCTAACTTCCCGGCCCTGTATTTGTATTTTTTAGTAACTTAAGAAGTTGGTCTATAAAAAATTTCTTTCTTTTGATCAGTTACCAGAAAAACAGTAAATTATCAACATATTACTGTACGAGGGAAATGCGTTTCCTTTTCTAAAATACTTGATAACTATAGATGGTTCTAGGAATCAAAATCTATGCATGACTAAAAGACTGCTACTTAGCCAGATATGATAATTTTGGGTTAAAAGTAAATTGCTTAGTTTTCAAGTTCAATTTGTTCACAGGTAAACTGATGATGAAAAATCTTAAGTGATTCTTAAATAGCCTCATAACATTGAGGTGACACTTGAATGTAGCTACTGCCATCTTCTGGTAATGGGTGTAATGACCATTTGTTTTGTTGATTGCACTATGACTTTGTGTACTTATCAATCACTATCAAGAGCTTAGTATGCTCAGCACTTGGGAGGTTAAGACAGGAAGTTGCTGTGGGTTCAAAGCCAGCCTGAACTACATAGTAAGACCCTGTCTCAAAAATAATACCAGAGGGCTGGGGAGTTAGTGCAGCAGTGTAGTGCCTGCGTGGCAAATTCAAAGCCCTGAGTTTGATTCCCAGTAAGAAAAAATAAATAATAATAAATACCATACATACTATGTATGTAAAGTGATTTCTCAGTTTCGGATTCATACTTTCTGCTAATTAATTAGACTTTCCTTATCTAAATAGTTATGTATAACTGTATTTAAGCATGTGCAGGTAAGTTAGATGTAGAAATGTGTCTATTACATTATCATGTGGGTTTTCTTATATATATAGAAACTAAAACTTATGTAAGAAAATATCTTAATTCCTACTAAATTTTTTTTAATTAGGAAAAGAGCATTAAGTTTTCTCCACATGCTTCAACCAGAGAATATGTTATGATCAGAACTGCATTAGCTTCTGTTCAAAAATCGGCATCCCAGGCTCTTCCCAAAAAAGATGCTCAAGTCAAGTTATCCAAGAAGGGTGATGAGAAAAGTTCTACTTACAGTCGACACAGTGAATTTTCTGAGGTAACTTATTGGCATTTATTGTTAAAAGAGTTTAGAATAAGAAATAGGAAACTTTCAAGGTCAAAAAAAACTTGGTTGTAAGTAATAACTATTAACACACTGTATCAAATTATGACACTTGATACTGGTATTCATTTAATTGTAATTATAGTATAAAAAGAGTGTAAGGAATTACTGATTCCCTTTGATTTTACTCTCAAAAATGACTTGAAACTTTCTTAAAAATTATCAGCCCTACATTGTACAATTGCTTCATTTTGTAAATGAAGACAGGGCAAGGCAGAAAATGCCCAGCTCTTAGCAGACAACGCTTCCTACGGTATCTTCAGATCAAGGGCTAATCTTTACTCAGAGTTTTGCTCACAAATGGATAGTCTTGTAAATTTAAGTCAGCAAAACATAGTCTTATTGTAGAGCCTGTGTTTGAAATGAAAGAAAAAGTGCCTTATATTATGGTAGGTGAAAAGATGGTGAAAGGAACCAATTTTTAAGCGACAGACACAAGGACAATATTCAGAAAAAGGTGACATATAAGTTAGGGATTGGGTTTGTAAATAGCATTCATGAGATAAGTGATGGCATGTCTAAATGTAGCAGTGAATCTTTGACCCCCTAATAAATGCTGCTATCTTGCCCATTGAAAGGTAGGTTCCTCTGGACAGGAACTGACTTGAGGCATAGTGGTAACCTTCTTGGTTTTATTAAATTGTAATACATTAGTCCTTTCTAATACTTATGAGTTGTTTGTTTTCTAGGTTGCCAAGACTCTGAAAAAGAATGAAAGCCTCAAGGCTTGCATTCGCTGTAAGTCACCTGCAAAATTCGATTGCTATTTACAGCGAGCAACGTGTGAACGAGAAGGTTGTAGGTTTGATTATTGTACAAAGTGTCTGTGTGATTATCATAGCACTGAAGACTGCTGCAATGGCAAGCTCCTAAAAGCCAGTTATAAAATGGGTCCTCTTCCAGGTACTAAGAAAAGCAAAGAGAATCTACGAAGATTGTGACCTCTAGAAATTAAGATCAGAAAGATTAGTTAGAATATGCCAAATTTTTATTTTTAAAAGTAAAAAGAATTGTTTTTAATATTAATCACTGTGATATCTGGAATTTTGTTCCCCAAAAGTAGAGGGCAGATATCCTCTTAAAATATTTTACAACTTGCTGTGAAAAAGCTTAAAATTCTCAATGCAAATTAGAAATTTTAAATATTTATACAAAAAGGGAAAGTTACCAAAGATTTTTGATTTAAAGGGTAAATTAAAATCTATTCAGTTTCATGGTAAAAGAAATCCCATGTCATTTTATCTAGACAATCTTAAGTATAAATCTGGTTTACCTCCTGTTAGCATTATATTTGCTTTACCAAATTAATACCAACTCAGCTTTCAATGTTTTGAGTCTGTTACTTTAAATGTTTTTGTCATTTGTTTTAAACCTTTCTTTTCAATGTCTGTCTCCAAAAATATGTTCTTTGTAAAATATTGCTATCTTCTTTATTTCTGAAGGTAGTTTAAAACAGTATTTTATATGTGTGTAAATATTTCTGTATTTAATGTGCCAGAGTATGAAAATAAATCTATATACATGTTAAAATAATTTTTCTTGTTATTATTAAAATTGGTATAAGCTTAATCATTTATGCCTTTGATATTTATAAATATCTTAATCCTAGAAATAAGTGAATTAGGAAGCTGTGATCGTCTGCACTCATGTGAAGGCAGAGTGGATTCCTGTCTGTTCATGAAGAGCTTGTGAAGTTCCTTGGCTCTGCCTGGATCCAAACTTTTCTCCCAGTAACACAATCCAATACTTGTACAATTGGATCTTGAAATAAGTATGTTGAGAAGACTAAAACACTGAGAAATCCAGATAAACATTAGTCATTAAGTACTACAAAAAAATTCCAAAGTGGAATACATTTTAATTTTAATTAAAATACAGAGAAATCATTAAATGTTGGCGCAGAACCCTTGAAAATGTAGCTGTGGACCACAAAGCAGATCTTTTGCTGAGAAACTTGGGGGTTTTGCCCTGTTTCTCATCAGAAATCAAGGTAGAAGTTCACCGCATATGGGTATGGAGACTATCTTTCCTGGTGGCACAGAAACCCCAATAAGGGCTAATAAGGCCACTTTGTCTTTTGTGTTTTCTTTGTTGTTGTTTAAATGTGTGGTACAGGGGATTGAACCCAGGGCTTTAATAGCTCCATCCCAGCCCATTATTTTATGTGATCTGCCACCATGCTCAGCTCTTAGTCTTTATGTGTAAAACAGCTTTACTGAGATGATAGTATTTAAAATCATGATGAATTTTGGTACATGTGAAAGCACGAATCTGCAACCATAAAGTAATGAAACTTAACTTGTTTTCATAGATTTTTCCTGCCCCATTTTAATTTCATCTTGGAATCACAAGTCTTTGAATACAGATTAGTTTGCCCTTTTGAGAATTTAATGGAATCATTTTATCAGTTATTGCTTTTATGTGTTTTAAAACTGCTAGAAGCTAGGTAAATGTGGGATTGTTATGCCTTCTCAGCATAATAACTTTTTCAAGTGACTCGTGTCTTTTGTAAGGAATTTATACTGCCTAATGCAAAAACAGACTCTAGTATATTTTTTTCTAACTTGTCCTTTTTGTTTTGCTATGTACCTATACATAACAGATTTACATATCTTGTGAGAAATCTGTACATGTATGTGATATATTTCAATTTTTATTTTTCATCCCTTTTTTCTCTTCATCTCTTGATCCTCTTTTTTGGTACATGTTTGCAGTACGTAATGATTTTTAAATTTCTGACATAATAGGACATCCAGTTTCACTTTTTTTTGTATTTGCCATGTATTTCTTTGAATCAGAATATAGTACATGTTGTGTATCATATGTACATTCTTTGTGGGAAATTGGTATGTGTGTGCCTGGCTTATATCAGTACAATGTCTTCTAGGTTCCTGTTGCAAATAGCAAGATTATGCATAAATATGCCACATTTTCTATACCCATTCATCAGTAGATACTTGCCCTGATTCTATTATAGATAATGCTGTTGTAAATAATAGTAGGGGCAGTCAGGTATTTTTGTGAGACAGGATCTCCTATGTATTTCAGGCTGGCCTTGAACTCCTGATGATCCTCCTGCCTCAGTCTCCTGGGAGCTAGGACTACAAGTGTGTGCCACCATGCCCAGCTCAGATATCTTTAACATATTTGTTTTATTCCCTTAGATACATATCAAGAAACAATATTGTTGGATCATATAGAAATTGTATGTTTACTTTTTTAAAGGAATTTTCATACTGTTTTCCAAAATGATTGTGTGGATTTACCACCAACAGTATACATCGGCTGTCTCTTCTCTAGCACTTGGTATTTTTTTGTCTTTTTGATAAAAGCCTTTCTAATATATATATATTATATATATATATAATATAATATTTATATATAAAAATATATAATATATTTATATATAATATATAAATATATATTATATATTATATTTATATATGATATATGAATATATAATATATATATTTTTTGTCTTTCAAGACATTTCATGTAAATGGAATTGCACAATAGGTGGTTTTGTGTCTAGATTGATTTATGTGACATTTTCACAATTGTGAAGTTGCATATATAAGCACTTCATTCCTTTTTCTAACAATGATATTTCAAAATATATACCACATTTTGTTAGTTGTTTGTTAATAGGCACTGGGGTTATTTATATTTTTTTGCTATTATAAATATTTATTGAGTAGGCTGCGGATTTAGCGCAAGTGATACTGCACATACCTTAGACCCACAAGGGTCTGAGTTTGATCCCCAGTACCACCAAAAAAATATATAGAGTAGATACTTATACAGTAGTATTTTCATGGTTATTGTGCTATATATTATCTTCTCCAAAATTTACAGAAAGTAACTAGTTTAGAGCTTACTGAAACTTTAACATATAGGGTATCTGTTATATGAATTTAATATAAATAAAATTCATAAAATCCCGTAGTTCATCTCGTTGTGGCTGACCCTGCCCACGTACAATGTAAGCTGGGAAATTACCTGTGGAATGATGCCCTGTGGGCATCTCTGCTTCCACCACTTGCCCCTGTGGCTACTCTGGGAGGAGTCTATGCCTTGTTGATTCCTTGGACTCCGATGTGGTATTGGGTCTTAGGTTTTCAGCCATTTTCATAAGCTTGAAACTTCTGAGAGTTCAATAAGGCAGTAACTTACTGCTTTCTTGTCCTGTTTTTTTTTTTTTTTAATTTAATGTGATACAAGGAGGTATTAATGAAAATATCAAAGTAGTTCTATGAAAAATAATTTCACAAAAAAATAACTTTAAATACACTCATGATATCAAAAGAATATATTTTCATTTGCTAATTTCTCAACTCATTTCCTAACACTACTGTACCTTTTGTGCATAAAACATTTTAATTAGTAACAGTATCTCACACCTGGTATAATTTTGAGCAGTTTCTTCCTATTTCACTATACCTATAATACATTTTGGTGTTTATTTACAATGTCAATTTCTCACATCGGAGAGACAGTGTGATATTTACATGTCTGTGTTTGGTTTATTTCACATCAGTAATTTCCAGTTCATTCGTTTATCTAGAAATGTCTCAACTATCCTTGTTTGTGGCTGAATAGTACTCCATTATATTAAAAAAATCTTTTTATCCATTCATGGGTTGATGAACATTTGTGTTGTTTCCAAGGTTTAGCTATTGAAAATTGTGCCATAGGAACATGGGTATGCATATATCACTGCCATGATGGTCTTAATTATCTGGGGAATATACCCAGAAGGGGAATAGCTAGCTGGGTCATGAGATCTCTAATCCTAGTGTTTTGAGAAATAGCCACACTGATCTCCACAGCAGGTGCATCCATCACACTTGTTCACCAACAGTGGAGGAGGGTTCCTTTTTCTCCCACAGCCCCACCAGCATTTACTGTTGGTTGGTTTCCTGATAATAGCCTTTCTTTCTGAAGTGAGATGGAATCTCACCCTTGGGCGACAAAGGCAAGGCAAGGCATCACAATCTCTGACTGGAAATTAAACTACAGAACTACTGTGATTAAAAACAAGAATGATACTGGAAAAAATAGAAACCTAAGGAAAAGTGGAACAGATTAGAAGATACAGAGATGACCCCTAACACTCAGCCACCTTATTGACAAAGAGCCCAAACACATTCAGTGGAAGAAACAGCCTCTTTAATAAAATGGCACTGAGAAAACTGGATTCATACATGCTGAAGGCTGAAACTAGATATCTCTTAACTATGCACTAAGATCAACATGTATCAAAGATCTAAATATTAAAACAAACACTGAATCTGCTGAAAGAATTGGCAAACCACTTGAGGACATAAATATAGACGAAGACTATGAACAAAATCCTGATATATGAGAAAGATTACAAAGAATCTACAGTGGAGACCCTGTCTTTGAGTGGGAAAAAAAAGATTAGCCAGTGATTCCTCAAAGGACTAATATCCAGAACATATGTAGAGTTTTTTTTTAAAAAATCACACCCCCAATGTAAAGACCCAGTCCAAAAGTAGGCACCTGAGGTGAATACACACTTCTCAGATAAAAATCAAGAAATGGCAAAGACTTGAAAAAATCTTTAACATCACTGGTCATTTGAGAGACACAAAAAATAACTGGTGAAATTGTGTCTTCCTAGAGTACTTAACATTCCTTTTCTTTCCCTAGTTGTCCACCAGAGGGCATAATAAACCAAGGTAATACATAGTGTGCAGCGATTTACTTCAACACATGAATTAAAATTTGAACTTAGTTAAAATGGTTCTAACATTAATACTCTTAAGATATTGTGTTTGAATTAAACAGCTGAAGCTAAACTGAGTTTAAGCCTTCACTCTGCAATCTCTAAGCTCGTAGCCTTGGGCCACTCTTTAGTGTTTTCATCATTGTAAAATGAGAAAAATAATGCATCTTTTGGTGGCTATGAGGATTAAATGAGTTTAGACATAACACTAAGAAGCATGTCTGGTAGAAAGGAAACAGAATCTAAGAGTTGCTATGAGAGTTTAGTGAAAATGGCTATTTGATGTTCCCTACAAATTGCCTGGAAAACATTAAAGACTGGAAATCTACTAAAGAAGGCTACTCTTTACCCTTTTGGAGTGTGGGATGTGTGTCAGGGCTGTGTTCAGGTGTTATTTCCACCCACAGATGTATGAGGGAGAAGACCGTGATCACTTGCTGATGAATCCCAAGTGTTAGAACCCTGCCTGCTCACTGTAGGGATTTGACAAATAAGTTTTAAAAGAATGGCCCATTACTTGTACTAACCCATCATTATAACTTGGATGTTAATGTCCCTTTAAAGGGCTGTGTGCTGAAGTCTTTTTTTTTTTTTTTTTTTTTTTTTAGGTTTTTTGAGACAGGGTCTCGCTTTTGTGGTTCAGGCTGGCCCTGAACTCAGCCTCAAACTCACATTACAGCAATCCTCCTGCCTCTGCCTCCCAAGTGCTGGGATTACAGGCATGAACCACCATGCCCGGCACTGTGGTATGTGGTACCGGTTGCTGCTGGGCGTGACTCTCCACGCCCAGTATGGTATGTGGTTACCAGGGGAATCGAACCCTGGTCCTTGCGCTTGCAAGACAGGTGCCAGAACCAATGAACTAACTCCCCGGCCCCTGTGTGCTGAAGTCTTGACCCCACTCCTTCCTGAGTCCATGTCAATATTGGAAGAAGCAGAGCCTTTAAAAGTGGAAAGGAAGTTAGATCCTTGGTGCTGGGCCCTGGCAGGGTGTTCTAGAACTCGTCCCGTCTCTTTCTGCTTCCCCATCATCACAGGCTTTGGAGCATTCGAATCAATCTTGGGCAGAAGCCTCTGAAACTGTGAGCCACAGTAAACCTTTCTTCCTTTTAGTTTGAGTCTTAGCTGCCTTCTTACAGTGATGGAAATCTGACTGACTCCCCTACAGGTAAGAAAACAGGGGCTCAGGGTACTGAACCAACTTGCTCGGGATCATACGAATAAGTGGAATTTATTATGACTTAAGCCAATGTCTGATTCTCTTCTACAGTTTTCTTACCTTAAAGAAAAGTAGAGAAGTTTGAAGGAAATTAACTCTGATTGCATTTTATAACTACTCTGCCTGCCTGAGTTTTTGTACTGTGCTGTATTATTTGTACTGTTCTGTATATTTTTATTCCTGGGACAAAATATTGGATGTACATAACTTAGAGGAGGAAGGCTTTGCTTTGAAGCATGGTTTCAGAGGTTTTAGCCTACGATCAGCTAGCTCCAGGCAGATACCTCCTGGTGGAGGAGCGAAGGAAAGCTCTGGTAGGCAGGACTCAGAGTGGGAACGAGCCAGAGAAAAGCTGTATTCTTCAAAGCTACACTCCAGTGACGTTCTTCCTCCACAGACCCCATCTCCTAGTGGCTAATTCATTTTGCAACTTATTCATGGGTTAATCTATGAAGTAGTTTATGGCCCTTCAGATCTAAACATCTCTCTGGTTGTCTCTTAATCTGTTCAAATGACCCTCTAGATTAACTGTCACATGTCTGGAGGAAGAACATAAACCAGGGTCTCTTTCTCAGGGCCTACACTCTCTTTTTTGAGTGTGCACTTTGAATGCTGCCTAGCAGGTCCTCCTTATGCTTCCTAGGATACTAAAAGTTCCCTCTCTATGATGGAAATTAGCAAACATGTAACCTGCCCCATGGATGGAGTAAGAAGAGTTCCACATTTCTGCTTGCGGGTGCTTTCTCAGACCCTGTCCAGTGATATTTTCTTTGTTAAACCAAGTCTAAGAATTAGTGAGATTTTGGGACTAAAACTTTGACTATCACAGTAGGATGTTTTAAAACAAGAGCCACTTTTCTCCTTTAGATCAGTCAGAGTGAAATTTCTGATCCCTGGCTAGAGAGTGTCACTGCCCTACTTTACCCTGAAGCAGTCATCAGAAGACAGACTTTTGGCCCCCTCTGCATCCCATAGGAATAAGGGGTCAAAGTGTCAGAGGACGGGAAGTATAAAAGAATAAATTAAACACATTTAGATAAAAAGGAGACAAGGAATGCCATAATCTGAAAATTGTACTTTTAAAAGGACTTCAATTTCAGGACCCAAAGTTAACCAAGTTTATCCATATTTACCCGCCCTAGTCTTTTATCTGTTATTTGCACAAGCTCAGGCACTCATAGTTGGAGCTTTTGCCAGGAGGCTGAATCATGGTTTTGTGAGACTGAGCTAAGGAGGTTTGGTAAATGGATTGGTTCACTGGTTGAACTGGTGTAGTTAGTTCTAGGCATGGCTGAATGGATATATTGAAGACCAGTGTTCCATTCTGGGTGTAGGGGTCACACGCCAGTGGGCTCCTACCCTGGACAGAACACAAAGGAGAAAGGAGGCTATTGTCTGTCTTCCCTGATGCCATGGAGTGTTCTACTTGCCATGGCCTCTGCCCTGCAGCACTGTCTGGGAGCCCCTGACTACAACCTAAACCCTTCCAAACAATGAACTAAAATAAATCTTTCGTCCTCTAACCATGGATGTCAGGTATTTTTGTCTCAGCAGTGAAGAGGTAACTAAGAAACTATGCTACTTCAAACCCCTTAACTTTTAAGTTTATAAATCAGAGAAAGAAAGAAAAAGAAAGAAAGAAAGAAAGAAAGAAAGAAAGAGAGAGAGAGAGAGAGAGGAAAGAAGGAAGGAAGGAAGGAAGGAAGAAAGGAAGAAAGAAAGAAAGAAAGAAAGAAAGAAAGAAAGAAAGAAAGAAAGAAAGAAAGAAAGGAAGGAAGGAAGGAAGGAAGGAAGGAAGGAAGGAAGAAAGAAAGAAAGAAAGAAAGAAAGAAAGAAAGAAAGAAAGAAAGAAAGAAAGAAAGAAAGAGAGAGAGAAAGAAAGAAAGAGAGAGAAAGGGGGCCAGAGATTTTGCTCAGTTGTTCCAGTGTCCGCCTTGCAAATGCAAGGTCCGGAGTTTGATCCTCAGTACCACATACCACAGTGCTGGGCCTGGTGGCTCACACCTGTAATCCCAGCACTCAGGAGGCAGAGGCAAGAAGATTGCTATGAGTTCGAGGCTCTCCTGGGCTACAGTGAGCTCAGGGCCAGCCTGAACTACAAAGAGAAACCCTGTCTAAAAACAAACAAAAAAACAGACCCTGAAAAACAGGTCATATTTTCACCTATAAAATGAGCCATTATTTTTTTGCTTGTGAGAGGGCTGTCACTAAACCCCTATATAACAAACCCAAACTTTCTATAGATTCAGAAGTTCCACAGGTCTCTGCACATAACTTCCAGCTCTAGACTATAAGATGCCTTTCTCTTGAAGTTCTACACTCATTTTTGTGTTGTATACCTAATATTCTGTCCAACAAACTTCTTTAAGACCTCTTCAAGTAAATGTAAGCCAAGGCATTCATTTAGTAACATTTTGCAAGGATTTAGTGAGTTAACTAATTAAATTAAAGCTTAATTGTTCTCAAGCAAGTCTAACAAATATCCCTAACTCATACTTTCCTGAAGGCATTTTGCAACTTACTTTCTGTAACCAACTGGAATGAGCAAAATATAAAAAAAAAACTCTAAAATCTGCTTAACTTTAAGTTCAGTTTTAGGTGGACAGAATGGCTGGTTCATGGTTAACACTAAATATGGGTTTGTTGGATGTACAGGAGGGGAAATAGAAGCAAGTTCTCTGTAGTGAAGTTTTTTAGTCCATTGGCACATATTAAGAGGTCACTTGGACAGCACCTGAAAACCTGAAAAAAAATACAGTCTTTTTCCAGGAAAAGCAGCATTTTAACAAAATCCCCAAGTGACTTATACACACATGAAGGATGGGGAAACTCTCCTCCAACCAGTATGGTTAGTTGTGGAAAATAAATGATTTAGTCCCATTAACTAATCCCATCTCAGTACATTTAAAAAAGCAAAGCTTGGAAGAAAAATTATGGTAAGTACTACAAAATTTTAAAATATTTTTTTGTCAGAGGATGTGGAACTCTATGTGAGTGTGATAAATATGGAAACTACAAAATGTATTTTGCACCCATTGTGGCAATTTAGAGTAGGTTTCTCAAATTTTACAAAAGGCTTTCATATATGGATTACTTGTATGAAAGGTTTGATTTCTTTTTATTTATGAGTTTACATAGATCAGAGTCATTTCAGCGTCAGCTCATCCTTGGGCTGTGTGCATGAATCATCAGACTATGCCCCTTAAATCCGAGGTGGAGGGAGTAACCGAGCCAGAATTTATGGAACTGTCATGTCTGACAGATGCTTCATGTTAGGTTGTAAAGTATTCCTGCTTATGAAAAGGCAAAGAAATCTTCAGTGATAATTGGAAATATGTTGTGAACACATTTCTTCCAGCATATTACATGTATATTTTTATACAGTTTATATCAGCATATGTATATATAATACATGAATACATATGTAGACATAATTTTATTGGCTTTTTGTATGTACATATTTTATATATAAATTAAATGCAAAGTGATTTTCATAAAATAAAGACACTCTATAATAGCTTTTGTAAAAGTTCATAGTTGCCATAATGTAACTTGTTATATACATGTAAAAATAGATGTATGTCTTTGTAAATACACTTTAAAAATTTTTCTACACAGCGTAGTGACACTAGAATATCTTGGTATTTTCATTGTTCAACTATATATAGTCTGATACTGGTAAAAATTATCAATAATTTAGGAACACTAGTAGTAATAAAGTAACTTCTTACAATGATTTATGTACTTTTTTCATTAAATTATCTACTTTTTTTTAGAACTGCAAAACTGAACTTTGAAATATAAAACTAATTACTGTCCTTTGGTGGTGATTTATCTTAAATTTACAATATTTTAATTAGATGTACCTTTGAAGTTACCTTTGCCTTGGTTCAAAATCAAAATTACTTTCTTTTCTTTTATGTCTCTATAAATTTGCACAGTCGTAGATTTTACCTTGTTCTGTTCTTTACAATCTAATTGAAGAAAACACCAGCATTAGTTAGTTCATCCTCTTGCACTTGCAAACCGTCTTTTCCTTCTACCAAAGTAAGAGGAATGAAATAAATTGGCATCATTTGTGACTGCGATGGGCATCCCCGAACGACACTGGGTTTTAACTTTTTCTTCTACACTTACTTCAATCAAGCAAGAGTTCCATGCTGCTGAGGACGGTCTGGTACTTATGAAAACAGCTGTGTTCACCAGCTCTTCTCGTGCTTCTCTCATCACGACTGAGGAGTCCGCTGTGCTCTATACACTGGCCATGTCTTAGTGATCACTGAAGCTCCTTGAAAATCTGGTCGAATTGAAGTCTGTCCTCAATAACAGTGATTTAGGACTGAGATCATTATCAATGGAAAAGTACTTATTTACACTATATTTTACAAGACTACTGTTTTGTTTTATTTGAAAATAGTTTGTGTTATGGAATTCATAGTCTAGCATCTAGTCTCACAAGATTTGGTAAAATTTACTATCTACAAAAAAAGAGAACATCATATACAAAGTATGAGATTCTCTGATCTTCAGACCTTCTTTAGAGATCTCCATTATCTATGCCTACATAAAGAAAATAACAAACTGGAAATAGATCAGTCTTCTAGAAGGCCAAAATATAAGTATATATAAGCTAGATTCATGATTACATCAAGATGATGCACCTACTAGGTGCATCTCTCTACTAGGAAATAAAATCAGATTCTATCTGGAGGAAGATAATAAGATTAATGAAAAGAAAATCACAAATGGGGAAAAAAAAGTCAGAGAACATAATGTGTAAACAGGTGTGTGTGTGTGTCTCTGTGCGAGAGAGAAAGAGAGAGAAACAAGAAATATTTGAAGAAAAGCTATATAAACTTCTTTTAAACAGTTGTCTTGAATTCTTTTTCTCTTGTATCTTTTGCAGAGATAAGTGATAATTCTGATTTGGGGCCAGAATTTGGGTTGAAGAATGGAGATAAAAACCTTTCTGTTTTATCTGCAAACTATTTCAACTTTGTGTATATAGCAATAATATACTTTTCTTGTGTTAATTTAACAGGATCTGTACTGAGTTGGGGGACTTAGGACTCTGTTAAAGACAAACTATGATGTGCTGTAACCCTAAGTTTTGGGGTTTTTTTTGTTTTTCTGTTCTAGGGGTCGAACTCAGGCCCTTGTGCTTCCCAAGTAGGAGCAGTACCAGTTGAGCTAAATCCCTGGTTTTCTAAGTATGTTTTCTTGAGGTGAGTTGTGTGTAAATATTTTCATTCATTTAAATAATTATTCAACTCAGTTAAGTATTCTTTTTCCGGGCCGGGGATTTAGCTCAGTGGTTCTGGCACCTGTCTTGCAAGTGCCGGGACCCGGGATTGATCCCCAGTTAACCACATACAATACTGGGCATGGAGACTCACATCCAGCAGCAACCAGAACCACATACCACAGTGC
Organism: Petromus typicus; assembly: GCA_004026965.1. Lineage (NCBI taxonomy): Eukaryota > Metazoa > Chordata > Mammalia > Rodentia > Petromuridae > Petromus > Petromus typicus. Next base: position 31,838 of record PVIR01010877.1, on the reverse strand, counting down.
TGGGCATGGTGGCTCACGCCTGTAATCCCAGCACTTGGGAGGCAGAGGCAGGAGGATTGCTGTAATGTGAGTTTGAGGCTGAGCTCAGGGCCAGCCTGAACCACAAAGCGAGACCGTGTCTCAAAAAACCTAAAAAAAAAGTATTCTTTTTCCAAAGTGAGTATATTCCTCCCCATTCGACAGATCCTCTAGAAAAACAATTATTGTGAAGAAAATGCTCACAATCAGTGTAAGTTTGCTTTCAAACTATAACAATATAATTTGCACTTTTCAGCTATTAAAATGTCAGACACCTTTTTCTATGACTTGGCTGAAAAATCCAATTTTCTAATTTTTATTGTTTGTAAAGTTTCATGTATTGCTCAAGGCTGTTAGTCTCTTAACTGACCTGTTATATATATCATGGTTGCTATTTCTCCATAGGGTACCTCCAACACATGTATAGTATCGAGGATAGATTCACTGTTTCTCCTCTGCCACTATCCTGTGCACATATTGTTAGAGGGTTATTTAACCTCAATTTATTACTCATTTTATTAAAAGGTTTATTCCTGCCAATTCCTTAATAACATTACCGAATCCAAATCTAGTATATATTACCTGATATGCTACACTATGTGCCTAAATATTTTTTAATTGAATGATCCCTGAGAACAAAACCTTCTACAGGTCTCCACGAGGCAGGATAGTAAAATGATGACCCCCTTTTACCCCAGAGTAGTTGTAGAACGGCCCTATCAACCAGTGATCTTACTAAATGAGTAGATAGGTTGATTAGAGAGTCTCAAGGCAGGATGCATTTCTGAATGGCCTTTCTCCTGACTAACTTTCCTTCATGGCCTCACCAGGACAAGAATATATGAATTATCTGCCATGAAAAGGATTTGCTTTCCTTTCAGAACTAAAGATAACTTTCGGCAAGTGACATCAATAAGTGTCTTCCTCTACCTGGATCTCAAACAGAAAATTCAAGCCGCTGTAAGTTAGGAGCTTTTATGTTATAAATGTTTATTCTGGGACTCACAGAGGATAAGTATTTGAACCCAAGTCAGTCTGATTGTAGGTCTGTTCCTTGAGCGCACAACACACTCCCATCTCCTCCACATACATGAGAACGTGTATCTGCGTTTTCCTCTCTCTCTTCTCTGTGTTTCCGCTTACAAATTCTGTCTCTATGGAGTACTTTTGATATAAATGTCATTGTAAATTTAAATCAAAGTGTCATGTTTTTGAAAAACTTTTTTGGTTGCATTCCTAACTCAGATAAAATAATGCATCTTATTGAGTAAAATCTAGGAATTAATGAGAGGACATTTTTGGGACAAGAACAATCTTGATACATCTAAAATCAAGACCCACAAATGGCCATTTCCTTTATCTATGACTAAGTCTGACCTTTATAGAAACTATTGGTTTCCTTGCTGTCTACTCCTGGAGCTATTGAGTGCTGCCTCAAATGAAAAAAGAAAAAAATAAAGAACTAAGACTACGCATGATGGAAAAGTGAGTCACAGGAATAAAATGGTAATATAGCCAGGCGACAATTATATTTAGGATAATGTACCTTTCATCACATAGGGAATATGATGTTTCATTGCTCTTTTCAAAATCATATTCTTCAACTTACTGTGGAGATTTCATTAATGATGAGCTATTTTAACAATAAGAAAAACATATATCAATGATAAAATGATATTTTAACATGATGTAATTAGCTTTCTTTTAGTAATTCTCTTTGCATATTGTACATAAGCAGTATGTATCTACTTAAGAAAGTTAATTTCTATTTCTCATTTTCCCTGTAGTTATCATTTGGTCCCAAATTTATCTTATATTGAGTGTATTACCAATTGTTCTTTAATTCATTTGAAATATACTTAGTATAGTCTTTTGCCCTGTGACACTGTTGATTTAATAGCTTTTACACAGAAATGCACTACTAGCTGGAAATAATTGATGATGATGAAATATTTGAGCATATTATTAGAAGTGACAGATTTATTCAGGCAGATTGAATAATGCAGGATTGAATGAGATCTGTGTTTATTTCTGAGATAATGTAACATTGAATAATTTGGTCCTTAGTTGCCACAATTAGAGCTGAAAAAGAAATAAAGTCATTTAAAATCCTTAGAATAGTTTTTATAGCCTTATTTGTCTCTTATCAAAGCAAAATGCATTTCATCATTTCATTATTTCAATGTGCTCATTGTCATTAAATTAATTATTAAATAAAAAAATAATAGACTAGACTGACCAAATATCCAAAGCACTATGTATAATGGAAAGGAACTTAGAGTCATCTGCCAAATTGTAATTTTCCGTTTTCCAAACTTTGAGTATAAATTTATTTATTTATTTATTTATTTATTTATTTTTAGGTTTTTTGAAACAGGGTCTCACATTGTGGTTCAGGCTGGCCCTGAGCTCAGCCTCAAACTCACATTACAGCAATCCTCCTGCCTCTGCCTTCCGAGTGCTGGGATTACAGGTATGAGCCACCACGCCCGACACTGTGGTATGTGGTACTGGTTGCTGCTGGATGTGAGTCTCCATGCCCAGTATGGTATGTGGTTACCGGGGATCGAACCCAGGTCCTTGCGTTTGCAAGACAGGCACCAGAACCACTGAGCTAAATCCCTGGCCCGAGTATAAATTTATTTTTAAAGAAAACACTTTTAATTATAAGAATCCATTATATGTTCCCTGTATATCTTGTGAAATTTTTCATGTCAAAATGAGTTTAAAACATCAAAACCATAAAGACAATCATTTCTTTATAAGCATAAGGAGTGCTAGTGGGAGGGTAACTAGGATGATTATCAACTGGAAGCAAATTAATCTTCTCCAAATATTTGGCTTCAAAATTCAGAGTGCTATAAAATAAATGGGCAAAATGGAGGTTGCAAAATATAGCCTGAGGGAAATCATTATTTCCTTCAAAACTTTATTGTTTATAAGATGTCAGGTTCTGTTGGGCTCAGGGTATTCATCTGTAATGAAGGCAGACGCAGGCCTTGCTCCCATATTACTGGGAGCCCAGAGTCGGAAGGTGAAACCAGAGGATTAAGCAGAAATAATGACGTGTAATGGAATTCACAGATCCTTTTCTCCTCGCTATACTGGATAATAAGTAAATCTATCTTTGTCCTCCAAGTTCATGTATGCATTGTTGTAAATGAGAGAATCCCTCTCCGCTTTTGTGAACAGAGCTATATAGTCTAGACTGAACCTGAACTTGTTATACAGTCTAGAAAGCCTCAAACTCAAAATCCATCTGCCTCAGTCTCCTGCATTCTGGGGTGGCAGGTTTGCACCACCATACCCAGCAGGGTTTCCTTCTATAATATTTGTGGTCCCATTTATATAACATATATATAACAGGCAAACTCATAGAAGCAGGGAATGCAATAGTGCAATGGCTGCAGAGTGGAGTGATAGGAATTGTTCAACGAATATAAAGTGTCAATAATGCTATGTGAATAAGTTTTATTTTTCTATAATGCAACAAAATGCTTGTGGTTAACACTGAGACATTTGTACTTTATGTTTTCTTAAAGAAATATGTACATATACATCTGTGTGCATATGATTACACAGACATATATGTGTATTTTTTACCACAAAAAAAAAAGAAAACTTTGGGAAGTGTTGAGTGTGCCTATTGCCTTGATTGTGATGATGTTGTCATGTGTTTTTGCATATGTCCAAAGTCACCATGCTGTGCTCATTAAACGTGTGTAGTTTTGTGCATCATTTATAGCTCAGTAAAGTCATTCAAAAGAGGGATATGGAAAAAGGAAAGGAAAATTAAATTCTTTTTTTTGAGACAAGGTCTTGCTTTTGTAGTTCAGGCTGGCCTCAAACTTGCTATGTAGCCTAGGAAAGCCTGGAATTCACAGAAATCCTCCTGCCTCTCCCTCCTGAGTGCTCAGATTACAGGTGTGAGCCACTGTGCATGGCATTGTGGCATGTAGTTACTGGAGATCGAACTCAGGACCTTTTGCTTACCAGGCAGATGCTGGAACCACTGAGCTAAGTTCCTGGCCTTAATTGAATTCTTTAGATACATTTTATAAATACATCGTGATCACACTCAATATTGAGAATTTGTCCCAGTATACGACATGAGTTAATTCTCATTTTTTCCCATCCATGTACCCAACCTGAAACCTTCCTGCCCCCTATATACATATGCTTTGTTTCCTTTCTTCATATGTACTTAGGTGGTTGTATCCTGAAATTGACCCAGCCTCTCAATCCCTGGGATCTCTGTCATCATTTGTCCCAAATCATTTGAATATTATGCATAATGATGATGTTGGGACCATGATGGCTATGATAGCAATAACAATGCCAGCTAATTTATCAGTGATATTTTTTCCAGTCATGTCATTTGTGGCTTAATTGACCATCTGTCTTTGAATGTGTCTCTTCACTTTGGACCTGCCTTCTAGGCTGTGTCCTGACACATCTACTCTAAAGTGCTAACACTGTAGACCCAAGTTATTGACGATGTTGCATGATAATCTAGACTTTTCTTCCAGTAAAAGTTTTAAATGTTTATTTGGCTTAGTTTCAAGTGCTTTTAAAAATCTTAAACCTCTATGTATTTTTATTTAATGGAACTTGAGGCAATCATTTCTGTAATTTCACAATTGTTCAGTTTATAAATGTTAAGCAACTGACTGTTAGCCTGAAAATTAAATTAGATAAATAAACCTAATGATAGAATAGTCAGTGCTTATTTTTAAAGATTTGATTACTAGACTATCTCAGCCAACAAAGATTTACTGATAACTAGTATATGCCAGACACCATGTGTAGTACAGAGTGGCAAACACAGTTCCCATACAACCTGAGGCATGTCCTTTCACAGGTGATGTGCAGGAAAACGACATACCCTTTACTTGCAGGTTTCTACACACTTGTGGGCCTTATTTTTAACCAATCAATACATAGTCTAAACAAGTAATCAAGTACTTTAAAAATGACGAAGCCCGTCAAGTCTCTATCTTGAGATTCTCTGTTTTACTTCATCTTTGTCTGTGATATACTGTTTCCTGTCTGCCCTCGCCACTGCTTGTCACTTCTTTTCATTACTTAGGATGTAAAAATCTACCTGTAGCAAATAAATTAAGTAACGGATGTATTTATTTACTACTCACTCTATATACAGTCCCAGTGGGTTTCAAAGATGTTTGACCTTCTGAGTTTCGAAGAAGATGAAAATGAAGGCAGTGGGTTATTAGATATGAAAGAAATGGAAAAGATTAGCAATTTCCTGGGGAGAGATGAATTTAATCTGGATTTTGAAGAGTGAATACTAAGAAGGATGAAGAAAGAAATTTCTCAATGCAGATAAGGAAGAATATGAAGATGAGGGAAGCAGGAAGGAGTGGATGTGAGCAAAGGGGACAGTGCACCACTGGGCAGTATCTCTCAGTGGCTTATTGGAAAATTAAGTTGGATAGTATGAGGCCAAATTATGAGAATGTCCAGAAGTCAAGCATATGCATTACGTAGCCACAAATGGTGTGTGACACAGACTGACTGATGGCAATGCAGGAATGGAAATCATGCAGTGAAAATCCAAATGAACAGGGCCAGAGGAAGTCAGGATTTAGGTGTGAATCTTCTCAGAAGCCTCACAGTGTACACTGCCAGCAAAAGATGAAAGTCAAGGGAACCATCAAGTCAGAACTAAATAATACTCAGTTATTGAGACCGCTTGGGGACTTTTTATTGCACACTACATTTTTTAAATTTTATCATAGACACACCAATACATCTTTGGACTCTGGTTGCTGAAAAAATGTTACATAGGGAATGAAGACTTTGATAAGGATAAAAAGCCGCACAAAGTTCAACTTAACAAAGTAACCGGAGGAATGAACTGTAATTCTCAGAAAGTTCTCCACTCTTTTCTATCCAGGATATTTAATATCAGAAGGAATCTGGCTTTATTTTTGCATGATACCTTTGCTATCTGCAGAGGAAATAATTTTGTAGACTCATTCATGAAATGGGAGCTAATTTCTGTTGGAGTCTTTAAAAGACTGGTCGGAAGTGAAATGGAGTCCAGTATGTCACATACAACTCTCCGCCTAAACTCTCTTGCTTAGCTTTTTGCAGTCCCGAATGTCAGAGGCCACAGCCCAAAAGGAGTGTGGTATTGCTGGAACTCCTGACAGACAGGAGGTCAAAAAGAGTTTAATTGTACATTAGTAGTTGAGGAAAACATTAGTTTATGCTTATGCATTTTATAAGTCATTTGATTACATTTTTAAAGTTTAGAAACATTAAATCATTTTGCTTTAAAAATGCTAAAAGTAGGGCCAAGGATTTAACTCAGTGGTTCCAGCATCTGCCTGGCAAGCACAAGGTCCCAAGTTTGATCCACAGCACCACCTATCACGATGCCAGATGTGGTAGCTCAGACCTGTAACCCTAGTACTTGGGAGGCATAGGCAGAAGGATTGCCATGAGTTCAAGACCAGCCTGAGCAACATAATGAGTTCAGGGCCAGCCTGAATTACAAAATGAGACCCTGTCTCAAAAAACTAACAATTTTAAAAATGCTGAAAATAAGAGATTATGAGTATAAAAAAAGACTTTAGTGTTTTTACATGCATATGTATAAATACATTTTTTATTTTCATTATGAAAAGAACAAGGAAACACTTAGCCATAAATCTATCATTTTGTGATAATAATTTTTATTTCAAAAATAAAATTTATTGTAAAAAGAGCAGAACAAAAAGAAACACCAAACAATGAGGAATTTTAGCTGGGTGTTGCATGGCAACACCTGTAATCACAGCATTTAGGAGGCTGAGGTAGGAGGATCACTGCAAGTTCAAGGCCACCCCAAACTACATAGTACAATCTTGTCTCAAAAAAATAAGAAATTTTGAGTAAATATCAGTGAAAAAAACTCATTTGCAAACTAATTCAGCTAAGTAGCTAAAATCTTATCTTCTTTTGGAGATGTTTTAAAGTAGGATGGAATGATGCTTACTCATTCATTCAAGCACTTATTGGGCAGCAAATATGTGCCATACAGATAAGGAGTCTGACCTCTTAGATCATAAATTATGGTGAGGAATAAGACAATACATTAATAAACTTGTAAGATGAAAATTTCAGATAATGTGAAGTACTATGCATAAAAAATCAGGGAAATAGGAAAGAAAATGAGGTAAGGCATGTACTTTATTTAATTTTAAATTTTATTTTATTTTATTTTATTTTTGAGACAGGATCTCATTTTTTGTAGTTCTGGCTGGCTCTGAGCTCAGCCTCAAACTCACAGCAATCCTCCTGCCTCTGCCTCCCAAGTGCTGGGATTACAGGTATGAGCCACCACGCCCGGCGAGGCACGTACTTTAAATGGGGGAGTTGGGTGTCTCTTCAGAGGGGGCGATGTTGGTGCTGCAGTCTGAATAGTAGAGGAAAATGGCCATTCACAGTGTAGGAGAAAACTCTGTGGGTAGAGTAGCAGGGAGAACAGCCTGAGGTGGAGCGGGGCTTGGAGTGTTTAGAGAAGGCAAGAGAAACACAGTACCAGGAGAATAAGCAAAGAGGAAAGACGACAAGGAGAGGATGGCTGAGGCTGGCTGAGTTCCCGCAACCTTTGTCAGTGCCGATAGGAGTTTGGATATATTTCCAGCGAACTTGGAACAAAGAAACAAGGACCAAGCTAAACACACTCTAGTAATATCATAGTATATTATTTGTGCTCTCTAGAGTTTTGGGTAACATATGAATAAAAGTGACTCTCCTGAAATCAGAAAGGAACTATGAATTAGAATCCTTGAGCTGAGATTCCTTCTGCCCATTACTATGCCCTGGACCACGTCAAACCTGCTGTCTGAACAAAGAAGACTCTACACACACTCAGCCCTAAAACTTCAGGGCCATCTGGGCTTCAGTCTGTGTGCTTTTTGCTATCAAGACAGGCATCCTTCAAAGTTCAACGGCAGGGAACAGATTAGTGCTGGGCCCCTGCTTCCACCTATAGTTGCCAAAATAACACGTATTTCAAGCCCTTTATCTTGGGGTTTAAAGACATTTTCTTCTTCTTTTTTTAAAAACTGAGTTTATTGGTACATTTTAGGCATAGCTTCTGATCACATTCATCATTGAGAGTTTGTACCGGTAAATGATATATTATGTAAAAAACACACTAAGACCACGGTCACGTTCACTGCCATCACTTTAAGTCAGCATCAAGTGCAGGAAGTTTGGGCCACTTGACAAATCCTAATGTGACAAATCCCATCTTCCTCACTCTTCTCTGGGCTTCTGCCAAATTCATCATTTTCTTGAGTTCTCAAAACAGTGATTCACCCTTAGTGGACATCTGGCACGTTTTGTTGAAAGAATCAATCTGCTCTAACAGCATTAGTATTCTTATATAACCTTTATTTTAAAAACACATGGTCGATGTTTAACTCATTTTGTAGAAAATAATTTTTGGGCAATGTTAGCATTTTTAAATGAAATTTCTCTTTATAAAAATAGCATAGGAAGTTATCTTCTACTAGAAAAAAGACCAGCTGTCAAAAAGTACTGACACTGTTTCTGATATCTGGCTTACACTTTGCCTGCTGTAAAAATTTGATTCAGCATATAATAATTCAAAGGACCAAATCAATACGGATGCCACGATAACTTCTATCCTAATAGAGGCACACAACGTTATGTGATGGGGAAATCAAAGTGGATATGGAATATCCTTTGCATCCAAGAAGCTCACTGTCTAGTGGAGACAGGCAATTAACTATAATGCATGCAGTCAGGGCCATGGTGGTATTTTGAACAAAGTGCTCTGATGCAATAAGAAAAGACAAATGCAATAAAGGAGGAAAACGCAGTAAGATTTGGAGTGCAAGTCCTATGTGGAGTAGAGGATTATATGAAAATAAAATCTGGATTAAGAAAAAACCACTAATATAATTGAGTTCTCATTGAATAAGGACAACTCTGGGACTTTATTGTTATTTTCATAATACTACTTATCATGTTGTCTTTATACGAGTACAATGAACAAAATTAGTGCTACTTCATGTAGAAGTACAAATATAGTGGACAACTCCTTCTTACATCAGTTCTTGACATTGACTGATAATACATCTATATACTGTACCTCCCTGAAGACGGCTGTATGGGAATTAAAGAAATATTGCCCAGCTGAAAGTTTTTTCCAAAGTCTGACTTCATGTGACTTTCACTAAATGATCTGCATAAGCAATAAGCATATTGCCTATATTACTGCTTCTCTCCACTGTTGTTAGAGCTGCAGGTGATATACATACTATTTATCTATTTTATTGTAAATACCCAGTAATGACTTTATAGGAACATCAGCTGCTACTTTTTCTGTGATTGGATTCTCAGGTTCTCCACTGGCCTAAAAAGCAGGCCATTCAAATCAGACATTATCCTTTCTGCAACTAAGTTTTTGATAGTTATAGACTGCTAATGAGTGCCAGATACTTGACTCTAATCAAGGGGAAAGGTATGACTACAAGCAGTAACATACTGTAAGCTTTGTTGGAAAGTACTTGGACAAGCCTCCTTGAGAAAGAGTCCTCATAGTGGGGTCTGTCCAGACGTTGTTTGGAGGCCACCACCCAGAAGAAGAGAAGAAAAGGAAAGAGAACTCTTAGTGGGGGAAGGGGCGTGTCATTAACATTTTAAATGACGTTTTTCAGAAGTACATTGGGAGCTTTGGAGGTCATGAAGGTCCAAGGAGCAATGGCATCTTGAGACACAAGAGCCCCCCGACCCCCCCAGATTTTAACTTGTTTCTGTGTCTCTTTATTTTTCATCTTCATCACCCCTTGATCAGGTTCGAGCCCAGTTTGTAAGCTGGTTCTTACAGACAAGTGAACATTTCTATTATGCAAGAGAGAAATGGGTGAGTAGGAAGAAAGAGTCTACCCAATGAAGGTCAAATACCAGCAAGGAAGACATTAAATCCTCACACTCCCAGTGTGCCATCCTGTGACCACCACAATGAAGAAGAGGCTCTCATGGCTCTAGGCAACTAAATATCCCTAGGACTTTGGTGGTGGCAGTGCCCGTGGCTGCTCCTTCAGGTTAGTTTTGCACACTGGCCTACAGGTGTCTCCTGTAGGCATTTCAAGTTCCTGGCATCTGCACAGTCTTAAAATTTCATTTTCATTTTCAGTTAATAGTTATTTTCAATTAGAATCCCTTATTCTGAATATTTATTTTTGGTGAACAGTTTTTTAATACTGTTAATATACCCAGAATTTATGTACACAGAGCACGTTCCTGCTATAAAAAAAATTAAAACTCCATTGTAAATGAATTCTTTCTTATTGAAAAGAATAATGCTCGATGGTGAGAAGAAATATTAAATTTCTATGTATTTTAAATTTGTGAGTCTTTATTAAACCTTATACCATATTACATCAGCAATCAGACTATCTGGACCTGAAAGGTTCTATTTTAAAGGGTAATTTTCATAAATTCAAGATTTTTCCATGGGTTTTCCATGAGGTTTTTTCCCCTAATTTCCAACACACAGTTTGGACTTTGTTTAGGTGTTGGACCTTAACAGGAGGCTTGGAGACCCTTACATTCTCATAGTCTATATTTGAGACTATCAGCCTCAAATGTGTGGAGTTGATCTATAGCTAATTAAGAAAATGAACAGCACATTTCCTTTCTATTGCACATTTTCTATTATACATTTTGGTCCTTATTTACACTTTCAGTTTCTCACTCTAGAGAGACACTTCAGTATTTCTCCATATGTGCCTTATTTATTTCACTTAAGCCACTTAAGCATCAATATACATCCATTTAGCTATAAATGTCTCTGGTTTATTATTCTTTATGGCTGAGGAATACTCCATTTTAGAAAAAAAGCATATCTTTACCTAGTCTTCAGTTGATGAGCATTTGGGGTGTTACCAAGATTCAGCAATTACAATCTGTGCTGCTATAAATATGGGTGCATATATATATATATATATATATATATATATATATATATATATATATATCACTGTGGTATGATTGCTTTAATTCTTTTGGGAAGATACTCAGCAGGGGACTAGCTGGGTAAAATGGAACCTTTAATCCTAGTTTTCTGAGGAATCTCCATGCTGATCTATCTTCACAGTGGTTGCACCAGTATTTGTGTTTTTAAAAATATGTTATAGGTATTAGTAACATTTAAAAAGGTATATTTTTGCATACAGTTTTGGATGATCCGGTTTCCGATTGGTTGGTCCCAGGGTTTTGTGCCAGTGATGAGATAGTGCACAGAGCAGGAGCATGTGGTGGAGCAAATGTCCCCACTCCATGACAAGGAAGCGAGCAGGAATGAAGGGGGGCTGGGTACAACCATCAAGAAAATGTCTCTGATTACTTCAAGATGTCTTGCTGGGCCCTACTCTTAAAGGTTCTATTGCTTCCTACTATCATCATCATGGGACATATTCTTAAATATGGGCTTTTATAGGGTATTTAAGATCCACACAACACCATGAAATCTCCAACAAAAATCAAGATTAACAACAAAAGCAGATGAAAAAAGATCAAGATGAAACATGAGCATGATGAACACATTTATCATGTATTGCAAACATGTACTAATAAAGCGATTTGTTTATTTATTTATTTGCATTACTGAGGATTGAACTCAGGCCTTCGTGCTTGCAAGGTAGGCACAGGACCACTTGAGCTAAGTCCCTAGCCTTGCTAAAGTATTTTTAAAATTAAAAGAAAAGATGATAGGAAAAGGTGAGGAAAGATTAAAAGAAAGATAATGCATTCATGCAACAAGAATAGAGTTGTAATAATCAGCTTTTCTATTGCTAGACACAATACCCAACACCCACAACATAAAAGGGTTTTATTTTGGCTCATTACTTCAAGATGTCAGTCTCCACAGTTGACTAGTTTCCAGCCAAAAACGTCATGGTGGAAGGGTGTGTGTGTGTGTGTATGTGTAAATCAATTAGCTCATGGTGGCCAGGAGACAGAACAAGGGAACAGCACTAGAGAAGAGTCAAGGACCAGGTAGAGGACTCAAAGTTGTGCCTGCTATGGACACACTCAGGCACACTCAGAAGTGTGCTGTACCAATCCCTTAGGCAGCCCCCAACACAAAGTCCACAAGCTTAACTGTCACAATTCTGTTATACAAAGAACAACCGGAGAATAAGAAACTACTTGTAGGATTTAAATGTATTTTCATAGCGATGAAAACCTGAGTAAGATATTCAAAAGATAAGATATAGTATCCTACAAAATAGATTTTAAAAACACATACAGGAGTTCGAAGTGAAAGGCTAAGAAAACTAGAAAATTACTTGGTCATAGGACTAACTTCTCTATAACAGGAAGCTAGAAAGAGAAAATAAAGACAGAAAATTATTAAATATTAATTGAAGGAGGTTGAGATTCACTATTAGATTGTTTATTTGAGCTCATTCTATTTTCCTAGTATGGACATTCACTGCTATGAATTTCCCTCATAGAACTGCTTTCTTTGTGTCCCATAAACTTCAGTATGTTGTACTGGTATTATCATTTAATTGTAGAAACTGCTTAATTTCTTCTTTAATTTCCTCTGTGACCCATTGGTTGTTCAAGAAGGTGTTATTCAATTTCTACATGTTTGTGAAGTTCTTATGGCTTCTTCTGCTGCTAATCTCTCATTTCACTGCAATATGTTCTGACATTATATAGGGGATAACTTCCATTTCTTTGCATTTACAAAACATGCTGTACAAATTAACATTTGGTATATTTTGGAGAATGACTCATGTGCAGTTGAAGAGATAGTGTGACCACCATGGAAATCAGTGTGGAAATTCCTCCAAGAACTAGGATTGGAGGTCCATTTGACCCTGCTATGTCCCTGCTGTGTATATTCACAAAAGAATTTAAAGCATCACACTACAGCAATATGTGTGCACCCATGTTTGTAGCAGCACAGTTTGTAATAGCTAAATCTTGGAAACATCCCAGATGCCTATCAGCTGGATAAAGATGTGAGTTTTTAAAAAATAAAATGGAGTATTTAGTTATAAAGAATGATAAATTAGAGACCTTTGTAGCAAAATGGATGCACCTTGAAGCCATACTCATAAGTGAAATAAACAGGACACATGTAAATATAGTATCATTTCTCTAAGGTGAGAAACTAAAAGTGTAAATGAGGTCCAATATGTATATAACAGATATGGTGAAATAGAAATCAAATCTTTATGGGAAAGGGAACAGGAGGAAAAGCAAAGAAGGGAAAGAAAAAACTTGAAGGCATAAAGGAAAAAACAGAAACAAAGCTTATGTATTACGGGAATGCAGGGGCTAGAGGGAGGTCAGGAGAATGAGAAAAAGGAATCAATATACATCATGAACAGGTATAAATTCTCAGTGTTGAATGTGAAACTAACATACTTAAAATGCACCAATAAATTCAAAAAATTAATTCAAGAAAAATTTTCAGATATGAGCGATGTACACATTAAAATCTCTACATAGATACTCTGTGAAAAGCAAGTAAATAATAACATTGCCAATTTGAGCAGATCATTTTGAGACTTCAGAATATTTGGAATAAAAAATTCTAGTCACTTTCCTCACTCCTCTAAAGAATAAAATTACATAAAAATCAAGAATCAAAATGTAATTACATTTCTTTTATAGCAACACTCGAAGAAAAATGACAATAAAGTGAGTCCCATGAAAATTTCAGCAGGACATGATTAGAAAGTGTATCTCACTAAAATAAAAGGACATCCTAAGAATGTCAGAAGGGTTTGGGAAGGCTGTCTTTAAAAGATGAAATTTAAATTAACAGCATTTATGTAATATATTCTAATTTAATTGAATAGAATTATACAATTAGGGGACATGTGAGCAATGAATCAATAAACATGTAGCAACCTAAACAAAATGTAACACAAGATTTGAAGGAGAAAATAATTGCACCTGTCTTCATAGTACATTACATGGCTTGTTACTGAGTATTGAACCAGTCACAGTAATGTCACAGTGTTAGAAAACTGAGAAAGTAAATGTGCTATTGAGAAAGTAATAGTAGAAGGAAAGAAGTAAGCCCCTTGCTTACATAATGTCAAGATCACCTATGATGCGGCTGGGGAGTTAGCTCAGTGGTTCCGGCCCCTGTCTTGCAAGCGCAAGGGCCCGGGTTCGATTCCCCGGTAACCACATACCATACTGGGCATGGAGACTCAGCAGCAACCAGTACCACATACCACAGTGCTGGGTGTGGTGGCTCACACCTGTCATCCCAGCACTCGGGAGGCAGAGGCAGGAGGATTGCTGTGATGTGAGTTGGAGGCTGAGCTCAGGGCCAGCCTGAACCACAAAGTGAGACCCTGTCTCAAAAAAACCTGAAAAAAAAAAAAAAGATCACCTATGATGCCTAAAACTGAACATTTAGAAAATGACAAATTAACTAGGTCAAATAAAGAACTAACTGTGAAAATTATTATCTGAAATGTAGAATAAAGTGAGCATGTGGCAGATGCATGTTTTTCTTTGTATGCCATATAAAATTGACCCCTGAAATGTGTCAAAAATTTTGTGAAAGTATATAATTATGTGCCTATACAACATTGAGAAGAGTTTAAAAATAAAACAATTTATTTATAAACATTTAATGATTTCTGATTATGCCTAAGTGATATTTTGAGAAATAACCACAATCAAAATAAATAAATGGAACAGAATATATGACAACTTGTATAATTCAATCTGAATATAATTCATCTGGACTATAGTTTTAATAAACCACTGATGGGGCCGGGGATATAGCTCAGTGGTTCCGGCGTCTATCTTGCAAGTGCACGGACCCGGGTTTGATCCCCGGTAACCATATAACAATACTGGGCATGGAGAGTCACCCCGGCAACAATCAGTACCACATACTACAGTGCTGGGAGTGGTGGCTCACACCTGTAATCCCAGAACTCAGGAGGCAGAGGCAAGAGGATTGCTGTGATGTGAGTTTGAGGCTGAGCTCAGGGCCAACCTGAACCACAAAGTGAGACCCTGTCTCAAAAAATAAAAAAAATCACCCATGATGTATATATACATGACAGTAAAAATAAAGAATTTATGTGTTGACTCTCCCCTACCCCCACCAGATTATGCACTGAATGACTTTTCTGGGTCTTTTGTTTGCTATAGTAAAGGAAGTAATTTCCTCTATTTGTCACCCCAGATACTGTTTTTATGGTCTTTCTGGTTGGAGTTGGATAATCAGTGTACCTTAATGCAGCTATGTTAATTTCACCATATTCTTTTCCATCATTCTTCCTTCCTCAGTTGG
The DNA here is from genome assembly GCA_004026965.1 of Petromus typicus. Lineage (NCBI taxonomy): Eukaryota > Metazoa > Chordata > Mammalia > Rodentia > Petromuridae > Petromus > Petromus typicus. The sequence continues at coordinate 16,489 of PVIR01010877.1, read as the reverse complement.
CTTCTGGTGTTTGCTACAGTTACCATAGACTTTCTTCATTGATTCTATAAATTTTGGGCACCCAAAAGTCCAAGGTCAAAACATAATGAATGTAATCAGGTGAAGAAAAGAAAAGCCAGTTGAAAATGGTTATTTCTCCTCCACTTAATGTATAGGTCCTAGTGAAAGTGTTTCTTCTGCTATTTTTAAGACTGAAATTGTGCATTGGACAAGCTATGGAGAATGAATAGAGCCAGGTCAGGGTCACTCTAGTTCTCAAAGACCTCCTACTTTATTTGATTAACTTCAGCCAAAAGATAAATTATATAGTTAGTTGACATCTGAAAGTCACTTTGATAAACTGGGTACGTAGCGACCTAGAAACCTTTAGCCTTTGTCAGAGAGGAGTAATGATGACAGTGTAAGTCCTTACTGTTCACATCAGTACTCACCAGATCCAAGTAACCATTTCGTTATCTTCTGCACTGCTGCCTCTGGCTTCACTCGTTTAAGCAGATGCTCCTTCAGTATCTCCATCCCCATGCTTCAGCTTTGTTTCCTGCAGGGATATTCTTCTTGACCTACATTATGTCGGCATCCCTTCTAGCTTTCTACTTGGCAATAGCTGAAACAAATGGCGTTAATGGAGATGGGGTTACTCATAGTTTTTATAATGAAAATATAGATTGGAGGCTTATTAATAGGTTGAATTAGGATTTATAGTCTCTTTTTCTGAGATGTGTTGTGAGAAACTCTAAAATTAAACCACAGTATCCGTTCTAGACACTAGCTTCTTAAAGAAGATATTTAACAGTTTAAATCTTGCCAAAAGAGTATGTCAGTCTAGTAAGAAGAATGAATCCTTCTTTCGTTTAGTCTTGCTTTTCTTTTCTTTACCATTATTAGAAATAATTTTCTGGAATACAGAGAACAGAGTGAAATAAACTGATTCTCTTTTTAAAACTCTGACATCCTAGTTTTTGCAACTGAATAAGAAATCCCAATCAAGGCAAATTTATTGTCCCTAGAGACATTAGTTATAATAACTCCCATTGTGTTACTTCTCTAATTCATCCACTATTTGAGGTTTAAAAAAAACCCCAAACTTCTTTCTAAAAAGACTTAGATTCTATACTTACACTTTACAAATGGAACAATTAATTCAATAGATAAATATCTGAAAATCCATAGGATTTTATTGTATCATATGCATGGCTTTTATTCATTTCACAAGTTTCGTCTTTATTTTGGCTAGTTATAGGTTGAAGCATGATGTGAAAATTTGTTGTCAGAGAAATGAGTTCTGTGGCACCACTTGAAGGAAGGTAGCAAAATTGCTTTCCTGCTTTCCTAAATACTGATCAGAGGGAAAGAATTAAATTAAAACTATTTCATCTTTTTCACTATCTACAATTAAATATTTATAAAATACTTGGAATAATGAAAGAACTGATTGCATTCATACTTGAACAGTTTGGACTAATGATGACAACGCAGTGATTTGCTTGATTTACTGCCTATGTATTAGCCTTTTAATAAAAGGAAAAGGAAAATGCTGTTGTCATGAAACTTGATGCAGATAACTCACACGAGTTACCAGCTAACAGTTTCATGCATATCAATGTGATGAATATAGAATATGTCACAAACAGGAGTCCACTCAGAGCTGAAGACCATAATAAAATCTATGTTTCATTGGGTGAAGTAATTCCTTGAATTTTATTCTATAGCCCAGAATATCCTATGAAGTCTTTCTTAAAAACAGAAAGAAGACAGTGTGGGCTATGCGTGCTCAACCAATTCCACACAGTGCCCTATTAACACTAGCGACATCAGTGTAGCACACAGATGCTTTCATGTGGATTTGAGGATGTCTACATGAGAAGAGTTGCCCAGAAACACAGAGCTTGTAAGAAGCACCTAAGTGGCCTTTTCCTCAGGCATATTTTATCATATTTGAACTCTGATAGAAAAGTTAATGATAAAAAACACTCTCTTAATAGTCTCCATATTTTATACAAATAGTCCACTAGAATAAGTTTCAAAGCCTAAGATATTTTTAGCTTCAATTTCATCAGTAATGGATATTAATTAAAAAGTTAACCAATTGTTTCTAATGCTGTCACACATTTAGTACTCTTTCACTTTGAGAAAAAATTGGTTTTGTACAGTATTTATATTTTCTGCTAGTTCCTATGAAGTAACAGGCACAACTTTCACCATCAAGGATTTAGAGTTTTCAGTATTTTCTTTTTCTTTTTTTTTTTAATATTGGTACATTTTGGATATACATGATGATAACATTCATCATAGGGAATTTGTACCCCTACATGATATATCTTGATTCTTCTTTTCTCCTGATTCCTCTCTCCTTCCTTTAACCCCACTTTTCTTTTGTATTTACACAAGATTTGTTTCCATTTTTTTCTTCTATTCATTTTTCTTGCAGTTTTCTTCCTTTTGCCCTTTTCTTTCTTTTATTCCCCTTCCCATTTACATTTTCTTCCCACTTCCACATATTCCTTATATATTTTGGTCCTTATTTACCCTTTTGATTTCTCACACCTGAAAACAATGCAATCCATCCATTTCTTCCCTGTTTTCCACTTTACTAGAATACACGTTCTTGAAGAGGTGTGATTGATCTGGATTTCTGCAGGATCTGTTGTAGTTTCACCCTTGCATTTCTTTTTTTTTTTTTTAGGTTTTTGGAGACAGGGTCTTGCTTTTGTGGTTCAGGCTGGCCCCGAGCTCAGCCTCAAACTCACATCACAATCCTCCTGCCTCTGCCTCCCGAGTGCTGGGATTACAGGTGTGAGCCACCACGCCCGGCACAGTGGTATGTGGTACTGGTTGCTGCTGGGTGTGGGTCTCCACACCCAGTATTGTTATGTGGTTACCGGGGAATCGAACCCGGGCCCTTGCGCTTGCGAGACAGGCGCCGGAGCCACTGAACTAACTCCCCGGCCCCCCACCCTTGCATTTCTAATTGCATGGATTTATGCCTTTTCTGACTAAGAATTTGTCAGCTTGACTTAACCTCTCAAAGAACCAACTGTTTGATTCACTGATACTTTGTATTGTTTTCTTAATCTCCACTGCGTTAACTTGGGAATTGACTTGCTCTTTGTCAACATTAGATTGCTTATTTTGTCTTGCTGTGTTTTTCTGATACAGAAATTTACTGCTATAAATTTTCCTCATAGGACTCTTTCATTGTGTCCTATATGTTCCGGTATATTGTGTTGGTATTATCATTTAGGTGGACAGCCTTTGCAGTTTCTTCTTTAATTATATCTGAGACACATTGTTTGTTGAGAGTCACTTTATTTAATTTCCATCCATTTATGAAGTTTTTGTGGTTTCTTATTGATTTTCAGTTTGGTCTGATAATATACATAGAATAATTTCAGCTCTTTTAAATTTCCTTAAGTACATTCTATGAGCTAGTGTATGATCTATTTTGGAGAATATCCTGTATGTAACTGGGAAGAATTTGCATTCTGATATTAGGAGATGGAACACTCTTTTCCTTCTTTTATTACCATCACATACTTTTCCCCCTTGTTATTTACCCATACATTCCATTCCCTTTTAAATATTTTCTATTTCACAATATCTACTGTATATACTAGAACTCATTTACATCTTTATTTTCTCATAGCAGAGAATAGATACAATATTTACACATCTGTGACCTCTTTGTTTCACTTATGAGGATGTCTTGAAAGTAAATCCATTTGAATACAAATACCTCAATCTTACCTTTTTTTTATGAGAGTAATAATCCATTCTATAAAACAACCACATCTTCTTTATCCAGTCTTCAGTTGATGGATGTTTTGGTTGTTTCCAAAATTTAGCCATCACAAGCTCAGCTGCTATAAACATGGGTGCACATACGTCACTCTGATATGAATCTTGCAGTTATTTTGTATATACACCTAGCAGAGCAATAAGCAGGGTCAAATGGGACAGCTAAACTTAGTTTTCTGAGGAATCTCTAAAGTAATCTCCACAGTGGCTGTATGAGTCTACACTTCCACCAACAGTGGAGAGGGGTTCCTTTTTCTCCACAGCCTCCCCAACATTTGTTATTGGCTAATTCTGATATCAGCTATCTAATATCAGCTATTCTTTGTGGAGTGAGATGAAATCTCAGTGTTGTTTTCATCTGCATCTCTCAGATTACCAATGATATTGAGCACTTCTTCATATGCTTCTTAGCTGCTCTTACTTCTTCCTCTGAAAAGTATCTGTTCATTTCAGATGCTCATTTTTGAATTTGGGTGGACTAATTTTTTTAAGCTCCTTATATATTCTAGATAGTATTCCTTTGTCCAGGTAACATCTGGTAAAGATTCTTTCCCATATCGTTGGTTGCCTTTTCACTCTGCTGGTGGTTTCCTTTGCTGTGCAGAAGGCTTTCAATAGGAAGAGATCTCATTTATTGATTTCTTCTGCCAATTCTGGAGGTATAGAGGTTTTGTTCATGAAGTCTTTCCCTAAGCCAGTGTCTTCAAGAGTTTTACCTAACCTGTTTTGCAGCAGGTTTAGTATTTCTATTTTAATATTTAGGACTTATCCATTTTGATTTTAGCTTGGTACATGGTAAAAGAAATAGATCTAGCTCAAGTCTTTGGCAGAGGAAAGCCCAGTTTTTCCAGCACCATTTGTTAAAGAAGCTGTCTTTCCTCCATTGAGGGTTTTTGGCTCATTTATCAAAGATGAGGTGACTTAGTGATCTGGAGTTGTTTCTGGATCTTCTAATCTATTGCACTGATCCTCAGGTCTATTACTTTGCCAGTACCGTGTGGTTTTTATCACAGTGGCTTTGTAGCATAGCTTCAAATTGGGAATCATAATATACCCCACCATGCCCTTGTTGCTTAGAACTGCTTTCACCATTCTAGGTCTTTTGTGGTTCCAGATGAATTTTTGGATTGTTTTTTCTAGATCTGTGAGATATACTGTTGAGATTTCAATCAGGATTGCACTGAATCTATACAGGAGTTGTGGGAGTATAGCCATCTTGACAATATTGGTTCTTCCTACCCAGGAACAAGGTATGTCTTTCTATTTTCTGATATTTTCTTCTATTTCCTCTTTCATAGTGCTGTAGTTTTCAGAATAGAGGTCTTTCACCTCCTTTGTTATACTGATTTCTAGATATTTCATTTTTTTGAATGCTACTGTGAAAGGGATTGACTCCCCAATTTCTCTCTTAGTGAGTCTGTTATTTATGTATACAAAAGCTATTGATTTTTGAGCATTAACCTTGTATCTGGCTACAGTACTAAATTTGGCAATTAAGTCTAGCAGTTTTTTGGTTGAGTTTTTAGGATCCTCTGTATAGAGTATCATGTTATCTGCAAATAATGACAGTTTAACTTCTTCCTTTCTTATGTTTATTCCTCTTATTTCTTTGGCTTCTCTAATTGATGTGGCTAATGTTCCCAGTATTATATTGAACAGAAGAGGTGAGAGTGGACATCCTTGTCTTGTTCCTGATCTTATTGTGAAAGGTTTTAGTTTCTGACCATTGAGTATGTTGCTGGCTGTTGGTTTCTAAAAAACGGCTTTTATTAATTTGAAATAGAGTCCATCTCTTCAGATTTTCTGTAGGATTTTGATCATGAATGGGTGTTGGATTTTGTCAAATGCTTTTTCAAATCAATCTTATTTTTCACTACATCAGCCAGTGGCTATAATGGTCCCTTGCTATTTAAAAAAAAATCTTTCTTTTCATGATCACTAACTACAATCTTGTCTTCTATATCTGATACTCTTCTCCTCACATTGGGTCATTCTATGGTGCATACTTTCAATGGAAGTAATCTCCTGTTTGAATCTGTTTTGTGGATTACATTTTTCTTCTTATGTTGGGCATTCATGATTTCCATCATTTTCCTAAACTCTTCTATATTTTGACCTATATGTGCTCTAGAATCACTAACCATTGTTTTCATTATGGTCATCATTTCTGTAGTTATCTGAAAAATTATTTGTGATTTGATTTTTTCCACAGTGTCATTGTCCTGCTTTGTCACTTCACTATTACCACTTGAGACAGTCCAGGTGGGTGGCTTTTGAATTGTTATGTCTCACTGCCCATTGAGTTTGCCTGTGGGGAGCTGGAAGTCTGGAGTTGCATCTTGCTGGAGTGTCTTCTCATTTTCTCTCTTTGTAAAGTTTAATTCCTGGGTTGATGCTTATAAATTACTTATAGTAGATAGCTTGTTTGCTAGTATTTAGAGCCCTTAGGAATTAGTACATCTCAGAGATATCTTTTATGTATAATTGGGTGTTTTTCTTCTCTTTTTCAGAATTTTCCAAATTCTAGGATATTGACATGTATACTAAATATACCATTTACAAACCAAATGAAATACATTTTAAACTCATTCTGTGAGGTTCAGGGTAGAGTCTCATGAGTAGGCTGAAGATGTATTGAAATTCACACAGATTTTACAAGAGTACACTTGAGATATACCTTAAAGAAAGCACTTCATGTATGTGCTAAAAACTGAAATTTCTGAAGTGACTATTTGAGGTCAGATCTTTGTCTTGTATCAGCTGATGTTTTAATAACTTGGGAAAACTTCTTGATTAGTTTTCTAATACTTACAAATCAAAATTAATCTACTACTTTATATGCAGATAACTTCTACCCTATTAAGAGAGGTACTTTCTTTAGAAAAACCATCCTCTTCTCCCTTAAAACCAAATAATTTTATCATCTCAATATAATTCCAATTAAATGTTATTTGTATGTCCATGAGTGTTAAGGATGGATCTAAGAAATAGTGTTTACAATTAATACCAATAATTTTTTAAAGGTAAATTTGGAAAAATATTCTTTTGTCTAAGAATCCAACATATTATAGGAACATTTACTTATAATTAAAAATATACAATAGAGTCTCAAAACTTCAATATTTTAAATAGACAACTTTGACTTATTCGCTTGATCTTAATTAGATATAGAGTTTAGAACAATATCATGCTGACTATAGCATTAAATCACAAGAATTTTTTGTTCAACTTGATAATATCCTCATTATTTATGTACAAACCAGGATAGAGTTAATCCTTTCAAAAATGGACTGTCCAGCTGCCTCAGTCTAATTTCCTACGGTGATGATTCACTAGTTTCAAAATTCCAAAGGTCACTAAAGGTTGTGTTTGTACAATTTGGGAAGTTTGCCGGCCCACAGGATAACTCGAGGCAAAGTTCTGTCACCATCATGTGTTATCAAGGGATCTTCAAAGATTCAGTCATGAAACTGAATAGCCCCCAAATTATTTCTCCAAAAGAAAAATGAAAAATAGTAGTTTGTTACCTCCTTCTCACTAATGTTGCCAATTAAAAATGAGACAAAGATGATTTCCTAAAAACTAAAAGTAACCAGGACAAAAAGTGAGCAAGCTGTTCATTAAATGTTTTGGTGTTTTTTTTTCTAATTAGAGTATTAACATTCACAAATTTTTAATGAACAGGACATAATAAAGGATATAAATTTAGAATATCATAGAGGATTTTAAAAGATGCCAAATGTAGGCATGCTAAAATGAAAAATATCTAATGGCTAATACCTCTTTGTCTTAATTCTAACCTTGAGCTTTCTTTGTGACCTTTTTAACGTCTTCATCTCAGTCCATTTGAGTAAGACATATATGCCTATCAATACAGTGGTTCGTTCCAACTCTTGTCATTCTAGTTAGCACAAAATGCCCTAGAGCTGTGCATACATACATTTGTGTATGGATGTCTTCAGGCCTATGTGTGGTGTGGCTTTATAAACACCATACTGTTGATTGTGGCATTTCCCTCTTCCCAATGTCTCTACAATCATTAATATAATTTCTCATTTTTCCACATAGGTGATAATTTTGCATGCAGTTTATTAGGTCTTATAATATTTGTGAATGTTTTCCTCTTTGTCATCACTTTATGCTATTGCTTTTGAGGCTTTTCCCCATCTGTAGAATTCTTTCTCTTTTCCACAGTATTTTTACACAAAGCAGATAATTTAAAGGTATGTATGTATGTATACATATGAATAGCACTGAGCAGCCCAGTAAGTTTCCATTTGTTGTTCTGAAGAGCTGGGAGAAAGGATTTCCTTGGTAGAACTGGTATTTGCACTGATGTGTTCTGGTAATACATATTCAGTAAACAGAAATTCAGCCTGGGGACCAGTTTTATCATTCTTCCTCTATATTTTAAAATAATCTTGTAAAGTTCTCTCATTTTTCCCTCAACTTTCTGCTTTTTGTTTCATGTGCTTTTTTTATTCTCTAAAATATACTCTAAGAGTTTATATTTGTTTAATTTCTAGTTTTATACATTCACTTACGTACTCTGAGATGTCTTTTCTAATTATTTTGCTGCACTAGTTTTCCATCACTGTAACAAAATATCTGAGATAAGAAATTTACTAAGAGGAAGGTTTTTATTCTGGCTCACACTTCTGAGGTGTCTGTCCTTTCTGATCGCTCTGCTTTAGACATGGAGTGGGTAGTACGTCATGGCAGGAGCTTGTGGAAGAGGAAGACCTCTCACCTCATGGCCATGAAACAGAAGATAGAATGAAGGACCAGGATCCCACAGATCCCACCACATTCACATCTTTAATGGCCTAAAGACTTCTCACTAAGCCTCATCTTTTAAAAATTTTCATTACCTCCATATAGTGGCTGTAATATGAAAGCCTATAGTGTCCTCCAATAAAAGACATTTTAAAACATGGAATAATAATGTGATAGTAATAAAAAAAAAGAAACAAAGCTTATGGATACAGGGGGTGGGGGTTGCAGAGTGAGGGGAAAGGGGAAAAAATGAGAATCAAGTCATGCCATATTCTGATACAAATTCTCAATGTTGAATGGGATGATGATGTGTATTCATAATGTACCAATAAAGACTTGAATTTAAAAAACATGTTATCTTCTGCATTAAACTATAATTACATTTAGGGTTGAACTATGTGTTGACTATAAATAATCTCTAAAACAGCACATTCTGGCCCATGAGTAAGTGACCGAGGGAACTATATTCACGTTTTTGTTGGGTTATTTGTTCTCTTGACTTATATTTCAATCTCTGCATTGACTTTTTAAAAGATATTTTAAGAACATCCTTTCTTTTCTTCTTGGCCATGTTATGTGTTACATAATAGATACATACAGCTAGCAAGATATGTAAGTATACAGTGATGTCATACCCTGCATTCAGATTGTATTTCAGAGTAATATTTGGTGTTAACGAATGGAAACAGTGAAAAAATGCTGTAAAAGATATGTGTTGGGTTACTCAGATTTCTTTCCTCACCAGCACATTAAATATTCAGAGCTCAGTTCCATTCTTTGCATATTTAGATATATCTTAGTTAACTTTGTAAATTTTTTTATATCCACAAGCTTTTAGTCAGAAGAGACCCAGATATGAGGATTGCTTTTCCCATTTCTTTTCTTTTGCTGCTTTAATTTCATTTTGTGTTTTTTATACTTTACTATTATTTCTACATACTTTAAATATATGTATATTGAAAAAATAAATTTTCAATACCTCACTGTTACTTCAGCTTCATGGTATTGATCATTTCGATTTTCTCTAGAATCATAAAAAACTTCTGTCAATATTGGCTCAAAGAAAAATATAGAATTTAGCAAGTACAACTAAGAGGAAAGAAAAGCAAAAAAGTAAATAAAAGACTTATTCTTTGAAAATCTTGGCTCAGTCACTGTCTGTGACTACTTAATGAGCCTATCAGTTTCCTCGTCTTTTTTCACAAGGAGAACTATCTTTTCTACCACAAGGTAACACTCTTTACTGTGTTTGATGCTTACAAGATACTTCCACACAGATCAGCACTCCTAAGGCCTGACTTTGTCATGAGAAAAGGAAGAAGTTATGTTTCTGGCTTTAGGGAATTTAGTCTTATTCTGGAGGAATGCTGGGCATCTTTTCTTGCAAATCACAATGCTCTCCTGAATGATCATAGAAATGCTGATGAGTGATGTTCCTCAATTCTCCTGCTGGACAAGGTCTGGATGTGAGGTTACTGGATAAAAGTCTATGATTTGGAGAACATTCCATTAATAGAACTGCAAGCACAGATGACCGTGAGTTCTTTCCAGAGAGAATTTTCTGAACTATATCCATGGCAGCTGGTTTCTATGAGATGACCTTTACCAGTAGAAGAAGGAATCAGGTGGCCTGGCTCATTTTCAATGGGGTGGCACCCAGAGAATTGGGTATCATTTAGCATAAATTTGCAGGATTTTGACACAGATTGTCTTGTGTTCCTGATGCTCTTTCCTTATAAAGAGAAGTTTCATCGGCTTATGTCTTAGCTAGGCTACTATCCTTCTGATTTATACTTTCTTTCTATGTGATTTTTATCAGTGCTATTTTTGCTTTGGGTAGAGTTAAGTTAAAACTAAAGATTAAAGACAAAATTTGTCTGAAAAATAGCGTACTGTGACATAGAATCCATAGAGCAAGCAAATATTTTATATGCTACCAATGCTATTTATCATACTTAATATTTCTTTGCTAATTATCATTCTGTGAAAAAAATCTCGGAAAAGTAGAAGGTTTTGTAATATATAAGATAATATCCATTTATTGTGCTGAAGCAAAAGTTGAGGTCCACTGTGGTCTAAATGTATTTGTTTCCCTATAATTTATGTGTTATAATCTTAATTTCCAAAGTGATATTATTAGAAGTTGGCTTTTGGGAAATGGCTGAGTTCTAAGGGCTGGACTCTCATGAATAGTATTATCACACTTAGTAAACGAGCTAAAGTTAGTGCTTTTATTCTTCTTCTACTTGAGAATGAAGTGAGAAAATGTCAACAAAGAAATGGAATCTTACTGGACAACAAATCTTCCAGCACCTTCCTCTTGAGTTTTCCATCCCCCACAGCTGTGAAAAAGAAATTCCTCTTGTTTATAAGCCACTCAGTTTACACTATTTGTTTTATAGCAGTTAAAATAGTCTAAGACAGGATCTATGGGATTTTTGTTGTATCAAATATATATTGTGTTTTAATTATATATCAGAAAACTATTTTAAACACTTAACAAAACATCAAAGACAACAACAAACTTTGATAGGACTCTATTGTAGAAATATCTTAGTTACTAGAAAACTCAATAAAATTTACAAGTTGAACTTTACTGAAATGCATATGTCAGCTCTCTTGTTTCAGTTATGTTCGATGAATAGTGGGAGATATGGCCTGCATACAAGAGTGGGGTTTTTTTTATTGTTTTCAAAACTGAACAATACCAGAATCAGCATAGAAGTTTTATAAAAGTTCATATTTCTCCTTCTATGATGGTTCATAGATCCAAGGTGGGATTTAAGAATACATATTCTAAAATATGACTGTTAAGTTTAATTATCTACTTGAGAGCGACAGCAGATTAGTAAACCATACCTCTGTACATGTCTGGGTGGTTTAGGGAGCTGTAATCCTGGGGTCTGTATCTGGTTCTTGGCCCTTTTCTTTCCAGTGCTGCTCCCATTCTCTGCTTCCTTGCTGCTGCAAACTGAGAGCTTTGCTTACACACTTCCAGCATCATATTCCTACTCTGGAGCCAACTGACCATGGACTGACCCCTCTGAAATTAAGAGTCAAATTAAATCTCTACTCTTTTCAATTGTAAGTTCCTCATATTTTGTCCCAAGATTGGAAAAGCTGATATGTATAGTTTATAGTCTAAAAATGAACTCTAATTAAAATTTACTCAAAAGACATGTTTCTGGTATAGCTTCTCATATCTAGATTTCGCCTTGTACCCTACTTCCAGTCACTAAATCTTGGCTATTTTCTTCAGTACCAAAACACATTTTTTGATACTCTGTCTAAAACACTTTAAGACTATGGGATTTACTTTGTTGTCCAGTTTCTCTTTTTTGTATTTTCATTTGGAACAGAGGCCTAAACTCTAAATTCCAATAGCGAAATCCACATAAGATATAAAATGCCATACTACTGGTCTTTGGACCTGTAATCTTGCTGTTTTTGAGTTTCACAATACTATGGTGTGCTCTTTCTTTCTACCTGAATTATACAGCACTCATTTTTGTCATATTTGATGTACCTAACTTTGTCTCCCTCTCTGTATAACCAAATCCTTACATCAGGAGTCTCAAATTTAGACAGACAGGAATCTTTTGCTGTATGAATCAAACAGACTGTTTTGCTCATCTACCATAATAACTTATCCATCCTAGTCAAAAATAAAAGACATTGGAAATTGATGTTAGGATTCTAACTTTTAAAGAAAGACCATTCTGATGGAGTTACTATTGGACCATACATGAAGAAAGAGAATCTACAGTTGGGCTCATTTCTCTAAGTATAGGTACTAGTAGGGGGTCAATCTAAAGTTCTAAATCATTTAAATCTAATACATCTCTCTATTATTACATGTCACTCAGTTTGCTGTGTGATGGAGTACACTAGCATTAATACCATCTCTTCTATTTCTGATCACCTCAGGTGAGATTTTCTTGCCTTTTTCTGAATTTTGTAACTACCTGTTCTTTTTTTTTCCTTGCTCACATCACATCTTGTAGTGTAGTCAAGATGAAGATATATCTTCATCTCCTTAGGTATTGAGCCTTCTGTGAGTGGAGTCTGGGCCTGGGCTTCTCTTTATTACCAGTGACACAGGCCTGGCACATAATGGATGATCAGAAATGCTTATCAAATGAAATAAAGATAGTGATATACTTAGAACTAAAGGTATGATGAAATCTTGTGGTATTTAGAAACTCATTATCTTTTTAGAAAGTAGCAATTTGAAAATATTTCAAGATTTTCTTAAAAATACTAGTAAAAATAAAACTTCTCCAAAAAAGATTGATTGTAACAATAAAAAGAAAGAGTATTATAAGAAGGACAATACAGATATTAATGTTGTGTCTGTGTAGTTACAGTTTTATTATAAAACTTTTATAGATATGTTTTGGGAATTACTTGGTAAGCACAAATTAATAATAAATTATGAAAAAATAATTAGTTAATATTAAAAGTGGATTCTCAATGATGGATACTTTTTCCCACTTCAATATAGAGAAATAAAGTTGTTTTTTTTCTTTTCTTAGAATATCCAATGAAACTTTAAGAAACAAAAGCTTGATCTACTTGACCATTTGTCCATTTCTGGCTGGCAGCCAGACTTAGACTCTTAGTATTGTGTACTTATTTTCTTTTTCATCAAGGAAATGGATGAAAGAAAACAAATATGTCCTAGTTTGTTCTTTCTCTCTTATTGGCCATATGTACAAAGAAATATCACACAACAAATGTTAAAACCTGAAGGTGAAGGTATCTATTGCCAAGAAAATTAACCAGCATCATGAAATTTCACTTCTTTATCCATTAGAAGCCTAAATACATTTGCCAATCAGAGAATGTGATGTAGATGTTGCTGTAACTTGGTAGTATGTCCCGTTGGAAAGAACACAGATGTGTAAATATTGTATAGTTTTTCTGGTATGAGAAATTGAAAATGTAAATGAGTTCTAGTATATATAGTTGATATTGTGAAATAGAAAATATTTAAAAGGAAAGAGGGTGTAGGAGTAAATACAAGGGGGAAAAGAATGTGATAGTAATTTTTAAAAAGGAAATAAAACTGGGCCGGGGAGTTAGCTCAGTAGTTCCAGCGCCTGTCTTACAAGCGTAGGGACCCGGGTTCGATCCCCGGTAACCACATACCATACTGGGCGTGGAGACTCATGCCCAGCAGCAACCAGTACCACATACCACAGTGCCGGGCGTGGTGGCTCACACCTGTAATCCCAGCACTCGGGCGGCAGAGGCAGGAGGATTGCTGTGATGTGAGTTGGAGGCTGAGCTCAGGGCCAGCCTGAACCACAAAGCGAGACCCTGTCTCAAAAAACCTAAAAAAAAAAAAAAAAAAAAAAAGGAAATAAAATTTCTATATATAAGGGATGGGAAGTTTCAGGGTGAGTAGGGGAAGGGAAAAGATGATAATCAAGTCATGTAATTTTCTGGTACAAACTCTCAATGTTGAATGTGATGATGATGTGTATTTATAATGTACCAATAAAGACTTGAATTTATTTATTTATTTATTTTAAAGTATTTTGAGACAAGGTCTCACTTTGTAGTTCAGGCTGGCCCTGATTTCAGCCTCAGATTCACATCACAGCAATCCTCCTGCCTCTGCCTCCTGAGTGTTGGGATTACAGGCGTGAGCCACCATGCCCGGCACTGTGGTATGTGATGCTGATTGCTGCTGGGCGTGAGTCTTCGTGCCCAGTATTGTATGTGGATACCAAGGATCAAAACCGGGTCCTTGCACTTGCAAGACAGATGCCGAAACCACTGAGCTAAACACCAGGCCCCCAAGATTTGAATTTAAAAAAAGAAAGATAGTGGTTATGTACAAAAATCAAGGTGAAAGGCACATAGTAAAACTTTGAAAATTATCAACACAGCCAGAGCATTTATTCTTGTCTCCCCAGCATTATTTCAACCTTCTCTTCTGCTATCAGTCAAGGTCAGCAAAGAAAGATAAATCACATCAATTAATTTAAAATGATTTAGTATGAAGAATTATTGATCAGATGCAGGGAGACTAGAAATTTTCAGATTTTTTATTTTTCTGGGTTTTTTTGAGGTGAACTTATATCTGGCCCAGACTGATCTCCATTTCTTGAGTGACCCTTCCTCCTCAGCCTCCCAAGTGCAGGAGAATGACATGACACCTGTGAACTGAAAGTTACATAGGTAGGAGGTGATACACAGTGCATCTTAGTTCATTTATCCTGCTGTAATAACATATGAGAGTCCAGATAATGAAAAGGAACAGAAATTTCCTTCCTCACAGTTCTGGAAGCTGAGAATCCAAGATCAAAGCCCTGGCAGATTAGACTGTCCAGTTGCTCTCCGCTTCCAAGAATATTCCTGATTGTTGCCTCCTCCAAAGGGGAGGACCACAAGCTCCTCCTGTGGCAGAATGTAGAAGGGCAGCATGCCAAACTTTGCACGAAGGCCTTATTTAGAGGGGTGTGAATCTCATCTATAACACAAGGCACCCTCATGCCTTAATGACCTCTTAAGGTCTCACCACTTAATACCCTCACATTGGCCATTAATTTGCAGTATTTTGACTTTGGGGAGCATGTATTTAAATCATGGGACAGAGGAAATAGATTCATTGAGGAGAAGGGAACTGAGGGAGTAAAAGAAAAATTAAAATGATTATTACATTTAGAAGTTATGATGAAAATTTTGTAGCGTTGGAATTTAGATTTCTGAAGAGGAGGAATTTCTGGATAAAAGAATATCCTGGGAATTTATGAGTACACCCATGGAATTTGTGAAGTCTGAAGATTACAAGAATGAACAAAAAAAAAATCTCTGTTCTTGTGACACTCCCAGTTTGGCGAGGAGGGTAGTAATATAAGTGAAGATAACTTTTCAAATTACAAAGTACAATTCAAAAATACATTTTATTAGAGTTAATACAGGGCACGTTAAATTTATCTTAACATGATAATTCAAATGAGATATTCATGACAATCTGCATTTTATATCTTCTAGCTACTGTCAACCTGAATGTTGGACTAAGGAACTTAGACTAGAGAATGGAAAAATGTCACAGTTTGTGTCTTATTCAAGAGCCAAGCATGCCTGAGTTGACTTCAGATGGTTCTCGTGACTATGTTGGCTTCCTAGGGGATGTGCAGCTTGGAATCAAAAGTAGTGGGCAGGATCTTTGTCATATCTCTTGAGAATTCTTTACTACTGAAGCAGGGATTGAGTCCTCATATATGGAGAAGAGCATTATTGCAGTATGATGGTACTTTTTTGTCTCATGAGCAAGAAACTTTTTTACCATGAAGTTCATGAATCAGAAAACAGTTCATCCGTAGTCTCCAAATAACATGAGTTTTCAATTGGAAAGTAATTTCAGACCAGTTTTATCAGCTCTGTTTAAACACACAGGTGGCAAAATCAACATTTGTAGTTGAATCAACTACAAAAGAACATAAATTTTAATTATGAAATAATAGCCATCAGGAATACTTACACTTGGCTTAGTATAGCAATTTTTTTCTCCATTTCATCTTTGAAAGTTGATTTACGTAAATGCCACATAAATATTCTGCATTTCACCAGAAAAGAATCTCTTCCTGTAATTACCTCCTCATTATGCAGCTCACCCTTCGATCCACTCAAATAGTCCATTATGTTAATTGCATAATATTGCATTATTAGCAGAATATGCAAATAACACTCTTGTCATTTAACAGAAGTTGGATCTGTTGGATTCATTGGATCCATATACAGACCTTTTTTGAAATAAAGCACAGTGCCTTCCACATAGTGTTAAAGAAAAAATAATCCCTGATATGTCATAAAGGTGATTAGGAACACTTTATTGGAGGAGGCCAATACAAGGAAATTTTAAGAGTCAGAGAAAAGGAGAAAGTGAGAGAGAGAGAGAGAGAGA